>QNGE01009013.1:0-14335 GCA_008508345.1 Paragonimus westermani | reverse complement strand
GGAAAGTCTATCTGAATGCGAAGGCGGCGATCAAGTGTGAGTAATGGTCAACCTGAAAACGACTTAGTGTTATCGGCGATCGTTTCGTCGAAGCCGCACATTCTGTAAACGGAGAGGTTTCGTTCGTATCTATTGCCCACAGGTCATTATCGGGTTTGGAAACATTTGGTTGTAATCAGTCAAACTGTATTGAGGAATACTCCATTAATTGATGTGCATGACCTTCTATTTAACGACAGTGAAATGCAAGTGGTTATTTAAGAGATGTCCAGTTCCGAGGTGCGTCCGTATCCACCGGACAATTTTCGACCTGTCACATCCTTACCTTGGGTGCAGACCAAAACTACCGCTTTAACAGTGCTTGGTAAGTCAGCGGAATTTTCTGCTGGGAATCACGTATGGACCTTTGAAGGTTGTCATTTAAAAGAATGTGGTCCACCTTGTGCTCAATATGATACACTAGTATTTACCATCAATCTGATGTACGCTTCTTGACACCATTTTCAAGAATGTCATGGGTTATGCCCAAGTAAATTTTGGCGTGTCGGCTGGAATACTAATGGATTGAAAGAGATAAAAATTAATGTATGTATTGGAGTTTAGGCAACTCCAGTGTTTTTGCAGAAATAACTTTATTCATGTGTAATAGAATGTCACTGACCATTTTGTCGTATGTGTTTGTTAAAAACGTAATATTAACACAAAGTTGGCTTGACTAATTTTCCCGTAATCAGCCATTGTTAACCGTAGTGATTTTTCAGGCAGGTGTCTGTCAGATTTTTTACACACACTTGACGGATGTAGATTAGTAGTCAATGACAGTGTCTTTCTTGCTCGGAGGACCAGCTTTAAACAGTATTTGCCGTCACTGTAAAAATCTGAGCAGACAAATGCAATTAATTCGCAGATAATAACCCATTTCCTAGTTAACTGTTCTAATGAACTCAAAATAGGTGCGGACAACATCTGAAGTTCTTATAGAAGGATGCGTTCACCAGGCATGCATATCTGACAAGTAACAGCAACGACAAAGCGATCGTGTGCCACCGGTGAATTTTAACAAGTAGGCATAATTTACGTTGCGCTGTCCTGTGAAAACCATGCAGTGCATAGTAAATTTCGTTAATCGAAATAAGTCTTTTGAAAACGTGCAAATATTTTGGTAAAACCCTGGTGACATTTCTTTCCGACTGCTAATTAGGGGTTCCGAAATCTGTCAACAATCCTAGAAAACGTTTTCAATAGCTGACTAACTGACAAATATCAACTCCCTTGAGAAACAGCTCACGTGTTCAAAATAGAATGATTGTAAGCCATGAATAACATCATTTACAATTTTGGGAGGCCACAAATTGGTGATTGCTCAACGGTAATCAACATTTCCTCGGAAAAATCATTTCTGTGACGAAATTGATGGAACCAAAGATTCACATCCTAACTGCTGAAGTGCTTTCTGCCTTATACTCAAAGAAGATTACTTGTTACTTCAGCAGAAGTTCGGTAAAATTAAAACTTAAAAAAGAATACGTATGCTTCCGCTTTCATCATAGTTGGATGATAACCTGGAAACAAAGTTAAGAGATAAGCTAAACAGTGAAAAATGTTAAAGAATGAAACAATACAGGACGGATAATAATTAATGGGACCAACCGAAGTAAAGTCTAATATTTGGTTGAATAAATTAGGCCATGTTCATATATCTCACTGGCATGAAGTACAATTTTGCGTGAGCTCAAAAGTTGTGCAAATCATTACACTAACCCTGATTTTAGCTCTGATCCAAGTACGTTTGTATTCTCCTCACTGTAATCTACGCCAGTGTCTCAAATGTGTATGGCCCAGTTTTTATAATTGATAAATAAGTCGTGTCTAATGTGAGGTCGACTGCAAAGGTTTCATCACTTTGGACCGGATCTAAAATCTCTTCTCTGGTTAGATTACATTCTAAGGGCATGCTCTAGCAAGTGCAAAACTCTAATCTACTCCTAAAATGGTAAGTGTATGTGGAAGGCGCAATTAAATGTAAATGTACTTTAAAAATTCCCAAATAGCTAACGAGTTGGGTAAAAAGATGCAATCCACCGTTATTCTTCACATCTGCTGATGACTGAATGGTCTTTTTTTCTTCTCCTTCAATGCTTTAGTAAATAATTTAAGTAGCGCTGAAGAAACACCACGGTTATCGGTTTATTTATTTAGTACACTGTTTCAGAGGAGCAAGCCCCTAGTTCAATTGTTGACCACTAACTCACATTAGGGTACATTAAGGTAGGATAGAGGTGCGAACATAGTGTCCAAACTATGTTTGGTTCTCGACATCCACTTTACCTCACCGTTACACATCCAGATAAGGTAGTGTTCACATATCCTGTTAGAAAGGCGCCCAGTTATCCGACTGACGTAATTTGTTCTACAAGAGCAGACGAAAGAGCAGACCAAGAAGAAACAGAAAAGAAACCTCGTTCGCAGTCTGACGCACTCACGAGGAACTGACCGCACAAAAAAATAAACTTCAGTCTGTGGTTTGTATGACGTTAGGCTATAAAAACTAGATGTTGGCTGAACTGGCGACTCGTGGAATAAATAAAATCATCAAGAAGACTCGCAGTGCGACACAACTGCAAGTTTGGTTCAGATCCAACTCAACAGTCGGTGTACAACCCAACGATTCGTTCAGTAAACGTGCGACTTCCCTTCTTGTTTACTCTTTCACCTATTCCTACGGAGTAACTTATGTCGATCACGAAACCAGGCGGCTTTCTCAGATGATATGTGAGCCCCACCTCACCTGGTTGCCGGAGGGCAAGGTAAAGTAGATTTCGAGTGTAATTCTGGTGCAATTCGGCGACTCACGTCTCCCCTGAAGTGGCTTTCCAGCTTATTTTTGTTCCGTTGTATAAAAGCGTGTACAATGAACTTTTTGAGGCAAGAGTTCGCTCAATCAGTAATTTGAGGCAAAAATATTTCCACGAAGTCAGGAGAAACCACAAGTACGATAAACTACACTCACTACTTTCTTACCACATCGGCACACGACCAAAAAGTCCTAGCCGTGACAAGCATATACACTACTGACGAGCTCTAACACGAACGAAACTCGAGTCCAGTGCTTTTCGGAAGGGGCTGACTGGAAAGTCTATAAGAATGTGACAGCTGCGATCAATTGTTGGTGATACTCAATTTATGGGACAACAGTGGATAATTAGACCTGAAATCGTATGTAGAAGGAAAGGCGATTTCGTACATTATCACTGTGCCAGTTCGCACGTCATAACGTTTTGAACAAAACGTATTAACAGCTGAAAGGTGAGATCACAAAGTTTGGCGGTGAGCTTTAAAGAGTTGTCTGCAGGTTTTGGGTTGAAAATTGTAACGTGATTCATAGTCACAACTGCACGGCTAGCACACTCTGTTGGTTCTGACAAAGTTACGAAGTGTTTCTACGAATACCGTTTAAAACCATCGTGCTCCGCTTGGTTACCTGATCAGCCACTTACCACAACCGGATTTAAACTGCGTTTCACGACTCCACAGTCACCATGTCATTGACCTCATATTTGAGAATCGTCGAAACAACACATTTGAATGATCTGGACTATTCACTCATGTATGACACCCGAGTCACTGGAGCACACCAAAACAGGGCACAATACGTATCTCAGTAATGAGGACCCAAATAAGTTAGAAAGTAATTACGTCTGATCACTAATAAACAGTAATTCGGTTATGCCTGATTCCAGGTCAGTAATGCAACAATAAACTGGGTCGATTCACACGAACTTATGCCAGGGTTTGAATCTCGTTCGTAGCAAGGATATATACTAGTAGCTAGCTGTAGCAAGAGTAAAACTCTAGCGGGGTGTTCTATTTGGAAGGAGCTAACTGAGTACATGAGCTCTGACTAGTTATAATTAGTGTTTAATCTACCTCAACCGACTACTCATGAATACCATATAACTGTATTGATCCGTTGAAAAACTATTAACAAACGTCGTTGGTTTAATAAGGATCTCCTATGCAATACTTCTCATGGTGTTGTTCCCATGTTTTTGAGATCATTCATTCATTATTTACGTATCGTGCTTAATTCATTGGAGTAATAGTTGTAGAACAATCTACTTCTTTTTTAACAAGTCATGGAAAAATATATTACCGATATACGTGTTGAAAATGTTGATTACTTTGAAATTCATTTTCAAGCACTCATTCAGCTAATCAACGGTTAATTTCGAAGAAACCGCGGTGTGCAAAATTTCCAGTTCAGAAGAGATCTAATGATGAAAACTGTAGGTTCTGACTCAACTCTAATACATGAAAGGAACAACACGTCCAGACGTTCCGAGTGCTTCATCAAAGAAACTATTGCCTATCCAAAATTCAGCTGCACACTAAGTTGTTTACAAAAAGGTTTCTTCCAGAAAGATTGCAGAAAGAGTTCAAAGTGTAAATTTATTAAACACCAGACATGATGAGAGTTGTTTCTTAATAACCCAAGGACTTTGTTCAACCTGTTTCCAAGACTACAGCTTTTACAAATATGCCCATTACGATAATCAGAATGAGGACATATAAGTGGAAATTTTTCTGACAATCTATTTTCAGGCTGGTACAATTATAAACGGAGTTAATAGATCAAGATATCGATCGGACGTATTACGGAGAAACTAGGTCACCGGCGAATCAGTTGGCGACGGCGTGATTGGTCTATTACGTCACCCTCGTCCATTGGTTTGGCCGCGTATGTTGGCCATCGATCCGGTGGATTTGTGGCCACGGTCGACAAAGTACCTGAACAAACGCTTCTGGTGACAATATCGGGTCAACTAGCCTGATTACGATAGCATCCGCAGTATGTCTGTTGCAGCTGGAAAACCGAAGTATGTGGAATGATTGGTTTTTAAGTGATATGAATTTAACATTAGGTTTTAAACAAATCTTTTTCATTTTTACACGGTCACGTCACCTACTCGGTTACTGATTGAGCAACATACAAACGGTATCCGCAAGTTTTTTGGCGTCAAATTGTCAGCGCTGTTCTGCGCTGTTAGTGCACCAATAAGCCATGCTACACAGAAATTGTAATGTATGGGTGCATATAAAGCGGATTAATATTACCAACGAAGCTATCTACACGTGACCGCTTACGAATCGCAACTACTAATTGCAAAGCTGTGCATATCCATGTTCGAAGACCTCCTGGCTATTATTCAGCAATCCGGTGGAAGGTTTCTGAATGTAGAATGAATAAGTGCTCGTAGTGGCGGACGAATTAGATATGTTCACAATCCGTCAAGAAAGTATAGTTGACTTGTAGGCTCGTAGAAATACCTTGGTAACAATCTCTACCACATACATTTCAATCATGTATATCTCCGTTGTATGCTACCATATGAAAACAAACACAGGCTTGTCATCCGTAGATAAAAAACTGCAGATAGGTTGTATTAAAGTCTCCAAGTTATGAATGACTTATAATAATAGGTGTTTTGATCGAGTCACATCAACCACCCCCACTGTACACACTTGCGTGTTCACAAAAATGAAGGTATTTGCATTGTCTGGGTTCATTTTACCTCCAAACAACCAACCCAGCATCAATAGGCGCGCTGACAGTGGGCAAAACTGATATCATGCTTATCATGCCTCACAGAGTCACTAGTCCGTTGTGTCGAACCTTACTTACAAAAGAGGGTACCGAGCTGCCGAAATCTTGTTGATATGGGATACACTGTAGAAAGGAAGTCCAAAGTTGATCGGATCTTAAGATAGATGAGTGTCTAGCGAAAACTGAGCGATTGGTATGTAGCTGAACTTGAATCCGTAACCAACTTTCAAGGACACCTGCACACATTTTTGGTAATTCACTGAGGAAACATCTCTTCAACGGAGCTTGCTTGGTGGACGCCATAGTGTGATGAAGGTAAACAGTTGATCTATTATATTTGTCAGGGGTCAAGTGGATCTACTTAATGAATTAATTACCTGATACCAAGGCGAATGTTTGTGGAGCAATAAAATAAGAGACGGACGGGTACAAATGTTGACTGTTGTACCTGTACCGTAAATTGTGAATAATGGTTTCTTTTTTTCTGTGTGAATAACAACGCAAACGAGGCTTGCACGGTTCACGTACTTTGAACCCAGCAATAGCAGGCTGGCCGATAGCTTGTGGGTTCTTCAAAAAGCTAGTTTGAATTCATGAAATCAATTAATGTATTAAACTAGCAATGACGAGACATGAACTACCAAGATCACTTTGGCAGTGACTGGTTATTCCCTAGGCTTTTGGCCAACAGGTCTATGGATCTGCGATGGTGTAGGTCAAATGTTCTCGATTTTATCACCGAAGCTGGCAATCTTCGCTCAGTTGTCAGCGCTCTTGCGGTTTACTTGTAGAATGACACATGAGATATTGACTACTGTTATAGCATGCTTAGTCAACTAGTTGGCCGATTGTTACTGTGCATCAGCGGCACTGTAGCTGCGGAAATTTCAGTAACTAGTACTTTCAGGCCAACTGGCCAAACTCATTTCCTTTGGGTTAGCTCGTATTTTGCATCACACCACCTAGTATGCCGTCAGTGTGACACTAGCTGACAGATGGTATTAAGACAGAACTTCAGCGGTTCACGTGTAATCGTTCGAGAAGTTCCGTGTTACAATGACAGGTAGTGTCTAACGACTTCGTTCCAATCTAAGTAGACGTCAAGTGTACACAAGCCACAAGGGTTGCCTTAGTGATTGAGAATATGGAGTTACTTAAATTGTACATAAGAAAGGTTCAAATTGCTGTCCAGTTTGCTCTGTTCCATTATTCTACCATGGCTACGACCTCTTTCGGGGCAGTAAAGCTTTGCTAGTTGAGAGTTTTCTTAGGATTTACGGATAAAAGAAATGTTTTCTCACTCGCACTTTTTACCGCTCTTTGATTGTCAGGCCTCCGCACAAATGGCATCTTACATAAAGTTTTCTCAATATTTACGCAATCTAATTTAAACGCAATCCATCGGTATTGTTTGCAGACTACCGAAAGTTTTTACTCCTCATTCACAGCGATCATTCAAACATCGGACATGCAACGTCGAATAAGCTCAGTTTTTTCCATCATCATATGACCTACATTCACTTGGCGCTCTGTAACCTGGCTGATGGGATTATTTAAGCTTCAATGATTCCATAATGGGCTTTTTGTTCTGCGTGATTGGGTCGACCTAGTTTAGCGTTGTGCTTTTGTATAAATCAATAGAAAGCATATTGTGGTCAAGAGTACAATATGAAGACGTCTGAGCAAAACCACGTTTAACTACATCAAGACAGCAAGATACACTGGAATATACAATTTAGTGAACAAGTTCGTTTTACCAAATTAAACGCCGAAATATAAAACTTAGTATCCACAATGTGGTGTGTTAGC
Source organism: Paragonimus westermani (assembly GCA_008508345.1). Taxonomy (NCBI): domain Eukaryota; kingdom Metazoa; phylum Platyhelminthes; class Trematoda; order Plagiorchiida; family Troglotrematidae; genus Paragonimus; species Paragonimus westermani. The sequence continues at coordinate 6,921 of QNGE01009013.1, read as the reverse complement.
GACACAGGCAGATGAATAGACAGCCATTTCGCTGCGATAAAATTAGTTAGAAGTCACTTCTAACAAAAGTAAACGTCAATGGACAGCTATCTCGGAACTCCGTTGTACAACTAGCTACTGCAAAATTTCGACAATTGAAGTAAGTTTGTTCTGTGCAAATAGTAGCCGTTGGTGCACACTCTTGAAAAAAGTTGTTTGACTGGTTCAGCCAGTCAACCTATCAGTTTAGTGATGTTGGTATATCATCGGCAGCTTAAATACAGACACTGGTTGTCGACGGACAGTTCAGCCCAGGACAAATGGCCCCTTGGTCAACTCAGCCTGGGCCATTCCAGCAGGGTAGAGTTCATCGGAAACATCAGGATGGCTATTATGCAACACGGAGTTATCAGAATACAATGAAACTCATAGATTGGTTAGGGTCTTCCCGTTTATTGTTTCGCTGACTATGCTAACAAAATGTACAACACAACATCGGCTGTTAACCTCCAATGCGAATTTCACGTAGGTACTATTCGCTTTGCTGGTTTCGTTGGTTCATGGACCATCACACAAAACCTCGTGTAACTGTGTTCGTCAGACCTTCTAGTTATTTCCCGTCCACGCACTAACCAAGCCAATATCGTGGCAACCATATATCAAGGCAATGGCTACCGGTGTCTCCAACTGGGTTACGCAATTGTGTCCGTACAACTAGAGATGCTGGGTTATGTCCACCTCACAGCTTTACGAGCTGGAAAGAGCGTTGACATTGTTGGGTAGAACATCTGTCATAAAAGTTAGTTCGTTAATAAGAAAGTGTTCGGCAGGATGTGGCTACCCGAAACAAACACCAAGAATCCTGAGAGCCGGTTGTGGGAATGAGAGGTATCACTCCTTAGATTTATCGCATACGATCTTGATGGTAGTGTGGCAGATACAACATTATTCAATCATTGTTTACAACCTTCTCTCCGACACACCAACGATCAGTAGCAAAACGTTCGTCAAAAGCCACATAAGGTCAATTTTTTGTCAGGTTGTGTGTGATTCACTCCCACAGCTACAGTCTATTCTTCTTAATCGTGTTTTACTCACCCACACACACAGAGATTGCACGTGTCGGTTTGTGGCCAAATTCAACATGTACTTCTACCATCAACTGCAGTAATTGTATAGCTTGTTCATCACCCATTCTAACAAGTGATGCCTTACGCTAAAATGTGATTTCTTCCATCATCTGACACTTTTTATTTTGGTAAACATCATCGTAAATTCAGTTTGCAAAACTCCTGCGGTCAATTGTGGATCAGAGGCTAATAAACGAGCCAAGAAAATGAAGCGGCAATTATACAACAGTGGACACCCTGAACCTTCTCTGGGCTCCAACAGTTCGGAATCTTTGGAAATCAAGCACAAACTAACAACCTCAAATGTCGACTAATTAATAAATGTTATAGTCTACGACTGATCATTGAGTCAATCGTAGACTGATTCCAAAGTCGAAACAAGTCTGGATCCAAAGATTTCTAGGGTTATGTTTTAGAATACCCACTTTGTCACAGTAAGGCACTCTCAGCCGTTCGCGACAGTAGTCTTGTTCCAGAAAATCAGCAGGTTCAAACGGAGCCTGGGTGGTCGAAGACGAATCTTCACATGGGTGGGCCAGGCCCAGAATGGCTACTGGCGTTACAGTCAGTTAGAGACAAAGTGGTTTGATGCAGCATAATAGGTTGGGTAGGGCACAATGGCTGAACCTCGGACTTTTAAGTAGAGATGAGGAGTAAAAGTCTGTGGAACGAATGCTGTCAATTTAGAGAACAATGGTGTTAAAACTTTTGTTAATTCCCGTAATAACAGGTTTCAAAATTTCAGCAAAACTCTATAGCATTTTTCTGGACGCAGTTTGATTTCCCATGCACACCATCTTATCTTATTATTGAGTCATCAGTCGCTTGAGGAGTTCTTGCTGTACCATTCCAGCCATCCTCTCAATGTGGATCTTTTAACCTGATGTCCACACTTACAAACCCAGGCTCTCTTGTGCCGTCGACCCATGGACGTTCTTTTGCAACTGTTACCCGGCACTTCGGATCCACATTGCTAATCCAATGGATTCAAATGAAGTGAACGCACGAACACGGCAGGTCTGTGACATTAGCAGAATGACCACTGTGTAATTCGAGTATTGCGTTCGAACAGAATGTGCACACACCCATGTCGATAGGCTCACGCAAAAACAATGAGCACCGATTGATTCGAGGGTTGTTGAAACCCTCAAGACCAAGTTATGTAAATCAGAGTGGCAAAGTCTCTAGCTGTCAGACAACCATCAGAAAACAATGGTGAGATACAGTTAAACAAAACAGTGACCACTGATCAAAAAACGGTGATTGTGAGCCAAAAATTTGTCGAAAAGCCTAGCTAACGGCGGACGATCCAATAATTACAAATGTATGCACATGCATGCATGCATGCAACATCATTTGTTCGTATCTGTAAATGTGACATTCCTTCATTGGGTTCTAATTCTAGTTCTATTACTAACAAAACAACGGTGGCAATGATTTCCTAAAAACCATAATTAATTGTCCTTGAAACTGTAAATTGTATAAGGCTGAATAGACACATTCTGCGCGTTCATATTGTTCCAAAATGCGTTGTATTTTTAAAACGGCATCAAGCAAACTTTTAGTTTTTAAACATGGACCAGTTGAACGGCGAAATTTTGGTGATTTCATCCCCTGAAAAAAAAATCGCTTCAAAATTGGACAAGAAGAATTTGACTAACGCGTGTGGTTGTTGAACGTACTTTGTACTCCCTTACTGATTTTTAAAGCGGACGATATATTGCTCTTGATTGCATTGGACACAAGTAATTCTGCATGCATCAACTATGAGTCTGGCACACAATGCGTAAGTTACAGCCTCTGGGTACGTTGAAATGCTCGTAGTAACACTCTCACTTAATGCAGTGCTTAATGAAGTGACTAAACTAACAAACTAAGCACACTTACCTTCTCCCAAGCAAATATCGTCCTTCCATGTTCCCATCCAGTTTATATTCGATGTCTGAAGGAATCCAAGTTGAAGCTCACCAAACGACGATTGTGAATGTTTTGTTTTACTGTGTTGATGTTAATCAGCTGTATGCCCGTGTTAATGTCCGTGCAAACATGCTTCGCACCACCTGACACAAAAGTCGAGCACTTTGACTGCTGACATCCAAAAGGATCGACGTTCAACAACCAAAGTATCGTTTACACACTTTACGTAGACCGAACCCAACTAAGATTAAACTTTAATAACTGTAAAGGTTTGCGTGGTTCTTGCCGAAGGTAGGCACAAGGTGTATGCAGTGTATTTCCAATTTTCCCACTGAATCTAATACATCGACCTTAAATAGTGTTGGACTTATTCTGTATTGTAATTCTGCTCATCAGAAATCGCTGCCTTAGGTATCATTAATCTTACAGACTACGCTTTGAACTGGGCCCCCACTTACGTAATCACTGATTGTTATCAACTGTTTATTCAGAGCTGCATGATATCCTTGATGCACGTGTGCAGTGAACATACCGTGAAGTGCATCCGTAGTGACTGATGTTCCCGAACGAAATTCTATGTTCTGTCCACATGTGCAAACAACCAATAAATCAGAGGCATGGTGAACGAATTCCAGTGGTGTGAATGTATGTTCAGTCTCCCAATTGTCCTTGTGAAACCACTCGGTTTGTTTTGAAGCCTGACAGTGATTCCTACTCGCAATTCAACCATATGTAGATCGCTGTTGTTGAATTGCAACATTAACCTACGTTGGGTTACTAAATTGGTTAGAATATCTGTTGTTTTCCCAACCTTTGATATTCATTTCCATTGTCCATGAACAAACGTGGTTTGCTTTGTCAATTAAAATTGGTCTCATATTCAATAATAGAATCCAAACCTGATTAATCTACATTGGGACAATGCCAATCAGTGTTGTTTGTGTGAAAAAACGCATGGCAAGTGATCATTTTTCATCATTTTCATGATGTGCTAATTCACGCACAAAAAATGTTTGATGGACAACACGATCATCAGAGGTAATACAATTAAGTATCACCCATTCAATAGATGAACAGAGGTCATTTTCAACATTCAGTTTTAAAGTTTGGTTGTTTTTGCGTTGTGTAATTATGCGCGCGAGTAGAATTTATGATATTTTCATCAACAGTAAATATTTTTACTGCATGTTAACCCTTTTGCCTGTATATGGTTTATCCCGGGAGTTATAAGCGAATCGGGTTCACAACGGTTGAGATCATGCTCAGTCTGTTCAGTGCGAAGCACACGAGCGAATCGCATCTATGATCGGTAACCACCTGTCAAATTCGTCTTGCAACTGTTTGGCTCGTGAGCCACACAATCGCTGAGATTGCAGGAAGGTATATCCGTCAGTGAAAGGCTCTGACTTCCATTTCACTTGATTAGTCGTTTTATCAGCGACTGTGTATTCAACCATTGGAGGCATTGATCACAAACTGTTTTCTTACTGAACAATTTTCCAATTTTATCAGATTCTTAACACATCTACCACGTCCTGGTCGAAATCTGTTTATTAGATTTGCAGAATTCAGTGTTTCTCATTATTCCATAAAGTGTGAACTCCTCAGCAAAACATCCACTCCGATAATACCCATCCTCTTTGGTTGGATCTCCACCAAATCGTGGTATAAACATTTGGTTACACACATACTTTCTTAGTATTCATTCCTTTTTCCTTATTCAGCTTGTTTTCTACACAAACCTAGTCCTCTTGTTCTCCAGTTAATTATTACAATGAAACAACCCACGAGGTGTATTATTATTATCATTGTTATTCTGTAAATCAAACACACACTGAGGTGATGGTCTTTATTTTGTTGGCGGTATGAGTAAGCGAACACCTGAAGATTCACATCCCAAGGTGTAGAAGACTTGACTTCAGGTTGCTCAACTCAATATTTATCACTGAAATGATGAGAAACTGTTTTTACTTTGACTAGGATATAGGCCGCCTACAAGTGGATGAGCGATTTAGGATACGTGCAAATTTGGGCAAAGCAACCAGTATAACTGTCTATCGCCTCTCTGAAGTGCAGCTCAAACTGGCGGATCAACTTACGACACACTACGAGCTAGTTTGCATGACATTCAGTCATAGTTGCCATTTGGTCGCACCTACCCCCGGCTACCTCTCAATCAGGGAAGATAACTACGCTGTAGTAATTCCGGTTAACACTGCACATCGTCGTTTAACGCTTTCCTGCGCTTGTCCGGCTTTATCAAACGTTTGCTGATCCACAGGCTGCAAGAAACTTAACTATGAACAGAAATGTTCACTCAACTGTAACAAACTATACTTGTTGCCGTTATCGCGATATAGGTTGAGGAAAAACGACTATACTCAGGACTAATTTGTTCTTTCCAAACGTATGAGATGTTGGCAATATTTTAGTGAGCTGTTTGCATTTTTTTGAATTTATTTTCAACCGAACACACTAACTGGTAACAGGTTTATTTCTTGCTTGAATTCACAAAGTAGCAATTAGTCTATTAACAGTGGGACCGTCAGTCGTAACACTGAATTGTACCCTTGTCGACATAGCCAGACAAGCTGTGATGGACCGTATCTATGGTCACCAGCGACGTGTTCACTAGCAAAACACTCCCTAAAATAGTAACCTCAAATTAACGGAGAACTGTAAGTCTGATGGTAGTCTAGTGGATAAAACTTTGTGTTCGCATAGAGACGATAGATGGAATAGACGCACGTTGTTTTCGGTGTAAATCTAATCAAGAACGCCAAAATTCATGATGCAGGGTTTGTTGGAGGGTGTGTTGTGAACCCAGGAGTAAACTTGTTTTTTTTGTCATCTACAATAACTCTTTTTACAGCGATAATTTTCCTACAACGACCCTTCTGCAAAATGGATGCATATTCTTCAAAAAGCTTCCACTCCATAAAAGCCACCCTTTCAGCGCGTGACACCGCCATTGCTGTCGAGTGCTAAGCTACTAAACCGAGAAGAGCAAAAGGACAGTAATCTGAGGGGCACCGAAAATTCACAGTTTATTGAAAAAACACCATTTTTGCACAGGACTAACAGTGCTCACGACCACGTTTGGACGACAGACGTTTTTTCACTCTGACTGGCCTATTTGTTGCTGAGCTTCTCAACCTCATCTCGAGCAACCAAACTGCTTAACTCCGACAGTCATTCGAACAAATTGTCTCAATCTCCACGTTCTACAAGCAAATGCAATGCAGTGGCTGATCACCGTTTTTGATTGGTTATGGTCAATCGACCCCAATTCCACTCCCAGCAGTTGATGTTTATGTTCTGATTATTTGAACAGTCTCCAGCCAAGGAACCACTCCAGTCTATTCTCATTATGATCGTGATGACATCTTTCAGCTTTGATATTGTGTTGCAGGTTGACTGGTTACGTCACTGCCAATTTCGTAAAATCCGTGTGTCATAGGCTCATTTCGGGTCATCTGGGAAAGTGTATTTATATATAAAAAGGACGAAATACACTGAAGGGATAGTTACACAATAAAAGTTCAGTTGCGTTAAACTTTACCGCGTCTATGCTGTCAGTTCGCCTTTAATATGCCTAAACCATGTGTCAGTCCTTGAAAACACAGATTGAAAATAATATAACGTTATGAGCAAGTTGTAACACTCTGCGTTCCAACCACCTCAGGTGGCCTTCCTCAGGAGTTTTGTAATCGAAATCACATTAACAAAAGATTTCTTGTGTGATTTCAATTACAACACTCTAGAGGAAGATCATCCGGGGTGGTTGAAATGCAGAGTATTACAACTTGCGCATGACGTTGTGTTATTCTCAATCTGTTTTTCAATAACAGGTTGAACACGACGCCCAAACTGTTTGACTTCATTCGTACTAAAT
>QNGE01009012.1:0-14339 GCA_008508345.1 Paragonimus westermani | reverse complement strand
GTGCCAGCGAGTACACTCGATATTGCAACTTCATTGTACCAAATCACTCTCGAGACTACGGTTTACAAGAGACCGTCACCATACATTCAACTATTTTTGGAGATTGTACATCACTTTTCAATATAAGTTACAATTGTTTGAAAATCGCACGACAGCCGGACGCAGATGTTGTATCATACTCGGGAACAGTGAATAGAGAGTGTGAACGATTTCAGTTGAAAAATATATCAGACGATCAATTCAAGTCTTTGATTTTTGTTTCTGGCCTCATCACGGCAGCAGACGTTGACACTCGAACCCGGTTATTGGCGAAACTCCATTCAACACAATCCTTCTCCTTGCAGGAGCTGACGTCTGAATACCTCCGATTAGTAAATCTAAAGAAAGATTCGCAAATGCTACAGTCATCAGGGACACGCGATTTGACATTGGTTGAAAAAGTCACAAGGACACAACCACAAGTACGCAGTGAATCAAGAAACACGAGTTGGCAACGCCCGCCATCGGCCTGTTGGCACTGCGGTGAATGGCATTTCGCACAACTTTGTCGTTTTCGGTCACACGAATGTCAAGAGTGTGGCCGTTTTGGATACAAAGAAGGCCGTTGCCTTACATCTGGTAGAAACCAGTTCCAGAATCGTTTCAGAAGGCAATCAAATGTCGTTTTTTCTACCTCTGATAGTGTCAATCATTTTTGACCCTTTTGATCTATAATTTTCCGGTAACATTACAAATCGACACTGCGTCGGATATAACCATCATTTCTCGCTCAACATGGCACAAAATTGGGGAGCCCATTTACCAACCCTCACGACGTATCGCACGCAATGCATCTGGCCACCCAATCGCCTTTATGGGAGAAATCAAATGTGAGTTCATATTTCGCGATTTACATCGTACCGGTACGTGTTATATCGCAGACTCAAATGATCTGATTTTATTAGGAATTGATTGGATAGAATAATTACACTTGTGGGATGTTCCCATCATCTCTTTTTGTGATGTATCATCTGCGCAGTTGTCTCCATTACAGAAGGTGCTAAAGTGTGCAATAACACTCTAATAGAATTACAGACCAAACATGCACAGATTTTCAACAGTGATCTCGGCCTATGCATTGCAGCGAAGGCAACTTTGTTTGTTAATCCGGATTGAGAACCAATTTTTTGGCCCAAAAGACCAGTATCATACGCTGCAATCACTCAATTTGACTCAGAATTAGACAGATTGCAGCAGTTGGGCGTTTTAACAAAAATCAACTACACTGCGTGGGTAGTCAAAAAGGCAAATGGCACGGTTCGTATTTGCAGGGATTTTTCAACTGGCTTGAATGATGTGCCACAAACGCATCAGTACCCACTGCCCATACCTGAAGATTTGTTCACACAACTAAATGGCTGCAAAGTGTTTTCCAAAATCGACCTTTCTGATGCTTACCTTCAGGTCGAAGTTGACAACTCAAGTAGGCAGTATCTGACCATCAACACACATCGAGGGCTATATCAGTATAACAGACTGTCATTTGGCGTGAAATGTGCCCCAGCTATTTTTCAACAGATTATGGATACCATGTTGAATGGGCTGTCATACGCTTCGGCCTACATGGATGACATCATAATTGCAAGCCCATCTATCGATAATCATCAGGTACATTTGGATGAAGTTCTCAGCTGAATTAGAACGTACGGTTTTAACCTTCGCAGCGAAAAATGCTCATTTTTCATGCATCGCATTGCCTTTCTTGGATCAGTCGTTGACGGAAACGGTCGTCGCCGGATCCATCGAAGATAGAAGCTATTGAATATTGCCGGCCCCAACAAAAAAAGTCGCATTGCAATCATTTCTAGGTCTTGTCAATTACTACAATAACTTTGTACCAAATATGCATGTTTTACGAACACCTTTAAATGGACTTTTGGGACACAATGCTAAGTGGGTATGGTCTGAGGCTTGCCAAACAGCTTTTGAGCGAATCAAGAGTGTGTTGTTGTCAGACCTTGCGTTAGCGCATTATGACCCTAGATTACCAATTGTTGTAGCCGCTGATGCCTCTTATTATGGAATCGGAGCAGTTTTGTTGCATCGCTTCCCCTCTGGTGTTCAAAAGGCAGTCAACCACCTTTCAGACACGTTGACTCCAGCGGAAAGAAACTACAGTCAAATTGAGAAAAAAGGATTAGCTATTATTTTCGCAGTTAAAAGTTCCATAAAATGCTGTATGGTCGAACATTTACATTGTGCACCGATCACAAACCATTGCTGTCTATTTTTGGCACTAAAAAGGGCATTCTAGTACACACAGCAAATCGCTTGCAACGATGGGCAACAATTTTGATCGGGTATGACTTTACGATTCAGTATGTAAGAACAACCAGTTTTGGAAATGCGGATGCATTATCCAGACTCATCGCCGAGAGATTTTGTGCTCAGACTTCTTAAGATACCGTTATTTCCTCCGTGGAGGTCGATGCCGAAGTTAGATCCACGTTCACAGATTCCGTGCGCCACTTTCCCGTCACCTTTCGTGATGTACAAAAACATACTCACACAGACCCTTGTCTTCAACGCGTTTTATTTTTCCTGCAAAATGGTTGGTCACAGGTTAATATAAACTCAGACTGTAAGCCATTTTATCGCCGGAAGGATGCCTTAACACGAGTCGATAGTTGTTTAATGTTTTGCGACAAAATAGTGGTACCACGCACGCTTCATAACAGAGTTCTAAATCAGCTACACCAAGGCCACCCTGGAATCGGGCGAATGAAGTCCGTCGCACATTGTTTCGCTTATTGGCCTAATATAGATCGAAATATTGAACATCTAGTACGTCGGTGTAATAACTGTGCCAAGGCTGTCAAAGCTCTTATCAAAGTGGACCTTCATTCATGGCCGATCTCTTCCGCTCCTGGCGCACGTATACATGTTGACGACGCAGGGCCCATTGATAATCAGTATTATCTTATTATTGTTGAATCTTTCTCCAAATGGCCGGAAATTTTCATGTTAAAGAATCAAACGACAGCTACCACAATAAAGTGTCTCAACCACTATTTCTCACAGTTTGGGGTTGCCGAAACGATTGTTAGCGATAATGGGCCACAATTTACGTCAGGCGAATTATCTACTTTTTGCCGTTCATTGGGCGTGCAACACATATGAAGCCCCGTTTACCATCCTCAGTCGAATGGACAAGCTGAACGTTTTGTTGACACGTTTAAAAGGAGTTTGATAAAATTACAAGGAGAAGGGCGTGTATCAAAATGTTTTAGACACATTTCTACGAGCATATCGATCAACGCCAAACCAAGCATTGCCTAATAATCAATCACCAGCAGAAGTGTTCCTGGGAAGGAAGATGCGAACTCCTTTGAATGCCATGCTCCCGTCAATCTTTTCGAACGAATCTAACCACAAAATGGAAAATCAATTTAACCGGCACTATTGGACACGTATTCGCGTATTTCTCCCGGGTGATTTGGTGTACATTCGTGACTTCAGGCAGCAAACTAACCCTTGGATCCCGGGAACCGTTAGAACGAGAATCGGCCACGTAATGTATGCAGTGGACAGCCAGACGGGCACAACTAGAAGACATGTCAATCATATCAAACGCAGATACACAAAGGATGACAGCAGCGTAAGCAACGATTATGAACTGTCTCTAGATGTACTGTTTGATACATTTTCTACACCAAAAGCAAAAACGCCTGAACCTGAACAACAAAATGCACCGCCGATGGAGAGCAGTCCTGAAGGAAGACATTCAAGACGCACTCGCCCCCCAATCCAGAGACTTCAGATAAATCCCCACAGACGATCGTACGCGTGACCTTCTTTTTTAACAGGGGGAGGTGTATGGTCCATTCATGTTACGTTCCTGCATGTGCATGCATACACACACACACGATCACTCACTGACGTGACCTTATCGTTGCGCACAGTCCACGTACGCACCCTGGCTAGTCTACCCAGACATGCTTTGTTCTTCCCTCATTGGCTTGTTGTTGATTCATCGATCCACTCGCTGTAAACTCTGTTCATTGTTAGATGTAATGCACTTTCATGCTGGCTCGGTCGGGATACACAAGGTTCCTCTTGCATCACTTCAGTTCTCACTTCAGTGCTTTGTGTAGACATAAAAGATATCTCAGCTTTCTTGATATTTCCTCAAGTTAGGACACTGAAGAACTTACGTTAATCGATTACGGGGAAAGGTTTCTGCTGATCACAACTTGTCAGTTTTGCATTTTAAAGTCGAGCTGACATGCATTTCCTCACAAGTTTGGCTCTTAATCGTCGTTCGTCAGCTCCCATCAATCTCCAACTGTTTTAAGTGATGACACCTTCTCGCGAGTATCAGCATTAACTCATCACATTTTGAACCACATAAGTGTAGCAACCGTCACATGATTTTGGAACCCCACTCCACAAATCGTGCAAACAGACAACACCGTCTTATCATTCACCTATGAGAAAACCGACAATTACGAATATCTACGAAACTTTGGTTGGATATACTTGTTCATCGGGTATGACACAGTTACTACTGCATGTGTCCGATCCGTCGCACGGCATCACACATCTTAACAATTTTACTGGTCACTGTGGATAACTATTTATGAAAACACCACTCACCCCTTGTAGGCCTATGGTGGGTACTTGTTAATTTGACAGCCATGTCTGATTTTAGCTCATAGAAAAAGGAACTCAGGTACTGAGGGAAATAATACTGTCCACCCTTTAGATATCATCGTTTAATGCCCGCGTAGGTCAGGACCAAACGAATACAATCATACGAATTCAGACTTAATCCTAGTTTCCAAACCATTGTTCAGAACTGGTCATTGTGAGCCCGTGTTCTCTGCTTATTAGCCTAGAACTGTGTATTGCTTTGGCCACCAAAACTACAAACATAGTGAGGAAACGTGTATATATCTTTGTGCACTGATTAGATTTGGCTAAGTTAAAAGTGTAGCATGTTTATCTGTAAAACGCCAATTAACTAATTGGCGCTGTTAGAAGAAAGCATACAGTAAGCGCGAGACCCCTCATGTTCGTCCATTATTGGTAGATCCATTTTAGTGAGAGTTGATTAGGTTTTATTGGTCCTGGAGTGAACAGTTCACTTTGTGTTTCACCTCAGCTGTGGTATTCAACTGGAATTGTGCACCTGTGGCATTTCCCACACTTTACAAATAGTAACCCGTTTTGGGTGCGCCGTCTGCTAAACCCCAGTTGGTGTGAATGACTCAAACGTTGGAGTTAAGTCAGAGAAACCAGTTGTGTTGTATTATGAAAACAAAATATTGACTCGCAGAGGGATGATGACCAGAGTCGTTATAGTGGTACCGGGACAACTTTAAATACAGTAGCGGTGGTAAATTGGTAGTAATTTTGAACGGAACTCATCCGTTTGCCAAATCGGAGACCCGCGAAACTCGAAGGCTCATGCGTGTGCATTTGAGCCAAAACTCATCAGTTTAATCATCACAACGATAACTGGGCTAGAATTGTTTAAAGTGTGGTTATCTCTTATGCAGTAGCAGTACGAATGTAGTCATGTGGTCTCACCGAAGAATGGACTGACTTAACGAAACAATCAACCATAAATCACCAACCATCGAATACATCACAGTTTTTGGATAGAGATAAGACTAAACATCTCTGTCAGCCTTAAATGGGAAGACAGCTGTTTAGGTCGGATAAACTACTACCTAAACCAAATTGATAATCAGAGCAATAACATAGCTAGTCTGTACTCCTTAACTGGTCAGGGAATGTACGTGCGCGAGTGTATACATGAGAGAAAAAATCCAGCAAAACATGGGAGCTATTTTTGAGTCATGTTGATGTAAGTGACCTCTTGTGTGCAATATAAACCGCGAACGCGTTCAGTGTGAACGCTGTACTCAAGACACGTTGCCAGCTTTACCAAGCCCATGTGGACATCCACGAAGGAACACAACTCGAGTTGACCGAAATGACAGTAAGCAAATGCATGCTACCGCAACGTCGACCGGTCTACGAATAGCCCCGAAATTTTTCCTCGTGAGTACAACTGTCATCCGTGAATCAGTATGTTTGTGTTTATCAAGTGCGCGCGTCGACTCAAGTGAATTTATTGTGGGCAAGTGGGTCGGGTGATTTTATCCGCCCACAGCACACCGGATCAACCAGAAGCATATAAAGACCTTTTGACAAACGCAGATTTACGTAAGCCAGCGGGTGTAAGTGAAAATTCTGAAAACACCTCAAGATACTATAACTGGCAACCGATAGCGCCGGTGTCGTTTAAGGCAACGGCGCTTCTGTTACCAGTCACCATCTGTCGGAATAATTTTGAAAATTCACTTCTAACGTTCAACAAAAGGTGTCACAATGCGAACGAATTCAGAATGAAACAGAACAGCATGATACAGAGTCACTATTTTCGGTGATAGCTAACTTAGTAAAACGGATGATAGACAGGGTGCATAGTACGTGACGGAACGGTAGGTGAGTAGCTCACTCAAACAACGCTTGTAACCGAATGACATTCTGTATACGTTCATAATACACAAATCGGGTGTTTACTGGAAGAGACTACAAGTGATCCTTGTAACTGTTAATTACTTTAATGGAAGAATATTTTAGTTTTAACGTTAGAAGCACCCAGAAGTTACTTATTACTGTTGGCCTTAGAACAGTTCGATAAAAACCACTCAATTTCACTACATTCATATACCTTTACTTGTGCATACTTCCAGTCCAAACCGTCTTCGGCATAGAGAGAAATACCTAAAAAGAGTGACGTGACTGCTTTCGTTCCTCACGTCAGAAGATTTATATTCTTATCATGCATTTGCAAGGCGATTGCGCGTATCTACTTTGCTGTTTGTAAAGATATAATACCGGATTCAAGAAAATCGAACAAAGTAGTTTGTACAAACTGAGCAGTTTGATGGACCGATGCACCTCATTCGATCCTGTGCTGAATCCTCACAAGTTAGAGCCTAGAGATGCACTGTTCCAGTACTTGGCTCTTGTATAAGCGCCAATCGCGAAAAGTCGACAATTTGGACTCAAGCACACTGTCGTCGGGGAATGGCTGAACCTAGAACAATAGAAGGGAAGAGCATTTTACTGCCTGACATATATGTATATATAAGTATTGGATGATGTGTTTACTACAATTCGTCATCATCATCCCGAATTAATATTTGACATTAGTAGCTTGAATAGCTCGGCGTACAGGTTGGAAAATCTAGTGCAAAAACCACCGTCCACCCTAACAGGTCATGTTTTTTTGGCAGTGTTTTCATCTTCAATGTTTCTATCTTGCTAGCCAACTTTCTCTACCGACTTCTCAGGCTGAGGGAGGTGTCAACTAAACCGGGCACCACTCCTATCCAGAATTGGGTCACTTGGGTACAGATAACCTCAGCAATATGTTCGGTATTGATCCTAGTTAAAATCAGGGTATAAACTGCTTTGGCAGAGTATCGGTACTTAAATCAGCTTTTTACATAAATATCTGTGTGCGGAAGTGGTCAGGTAAAGCGGATCTGATTGGAGATAATAGGTACTTGCGAATTCTCAGGAATAGATCGTTCAAAGACAACGTCAGTCAGTGCAGACGGATAACTGTTATGCACGCAAATATGTATGAACCTACTGTGTTCAACTACCGGACCCAGATGAACAGCTCTTCTGGCACCGAGCGTGAATAATTCCCAAAGTCAGATAGATAGCTGAGATACCCACTCCTCTTTGGTCAACTAGTTTGTAAGATTTGAATTTCACCTCGGAAAAACATAGAATGGTTTCGATGAGCACTTATTCGAAGTGGCACCTAATTTGGGGAACCAGAATTCACGAACCCAACAACACAGAATCAAAGACTGATCGTCTTCTTAAACAATTTTATTGGTGGCTATGTGAGGAAGTTTGGTGAGTCAGCACACTCGTTATGCCACCTAACCGTAATAACTATTTTTCCACTGTCTTTGTGATTATGATGTAGATGCGATGTGGAAATGAAACAAATATGCTAAACCTCTCTTAATAACAAAGAATGGTAATGAGTCACTATGCAGTTGTACGGCATAGATGTAACACGCACTGATTTATTGCAGCGATGTACCATGGACATAGAGAGCAAAGGTATTGTTGTAATCCAGCAATACATTTATGAACATCTGACCAAATTCCTGTTTAGCTGGAAAATCAAGGTCCCACGAATGACCTCATTTGGAGCTGGAGTAAGTTCAACGCCATGTCTGCACAGACGATCCTTAAAACGTTTTGAATCAGTCTTGACCGACTTCTCCTCCGCCAAGCTTAAAAACCACGTTCCAAGAAAATCGAACAGGTTGATGACACTTTACAGACGATATAATGAAGATTTTTCTTCATTCACAAACACTGAAATCAAGCCAGATGATCCGTTCCATAAAGCTACTCTTTACACTGGGGCACAAGTCGCACTTTAAACAATGGAGTACTCCGTAAACGATTTTTCGTTGGAAACCCGCTTGGATGAAGGGATGGGTGAATCTGATTGACACGTTATCTACGGATGTAATACGAGAACTAAACATTATTCACACTATCGTAACTCTACTCCACTTACGTGGAAGCGACTGATATGTTCAACAATTGACAACGAAAAACCGACTTACCATGGTGATAGGGATAGAAATTAAACGAGAACATTGGAGTTTGGCAGTAGGTAACGGCTGGCCCAGTTTGTTTGAACACACGAAGACATCAATGTTGAGCTTTTGAGGGCTAAAGGGTGTGCAAGACTTGAATGGAGACAACCTCGTGTTTGGCTCAAATAAAGAGCTAGAGGCTAACAGCGACATTCTCTATACCGGAAAACATTAGAAAGTAAAAGACGCTGAACAAAACAGACGCTGGTAGAGCACTCTCCGCAGGAGAGTATGCTGTTCTTGCAGATTGTTGCAGTTCAGCCGAAACGTACGTTTTTCACAATTTGGTTTTGCCCAAAAAGCAAGTGTAACTGATGGCTGAGTATTGATCAGAAAGGGCTTCTACTCCAGGCACGGTGAGGATGGACTATATCATTGGCATCAGTTGAAAACAAATGTAAACCTCCTCTAGATACGATGGGTTGCCCGCGGAATAGATGTGAGCTTGAGTGAATTTGCTTCGTGATGAAGGAAACGGGAAGCCCTGGTCTCGAGAAAAACGCGACCGACCCCGCTTATTTCTACTAAGTCAAATCAGAAAACGAATGTGAAAATCCGCCTTGTTCCACTTTGAAACATGTTTAACAAAGAGAAAATTTAAGGACCCACATTGGACTAGGTATTTCGTTTATCGTTATAATTTTCTGCGCTGAAAGCAATCAGCCAAATTTGTGTTCTTTGGTTTATTTGTTGACGATCGCAAAACAATTCAAGAATACCAGTACTAGTACCACGATATTTCCTTGTCTACAATAATCCCACAAATGTCTTCCGAAAGGTTTACGGTGTTTAACAATCTTCCGTACTTTAGATGATGATTTGTTTGCTGCATAACACGTGTTACTCATTCAAAACGTGTTAACACAAAATTATCAGCTGTTCAAACTAGTGTTTGACGAATGTCTACGAACGAGATACTTATAAGGAAATTGCATATATGTACACACACATGGTATTTGTATATGTTGTTGTGTACGCATATTCATTAACATTATCCCGTCCGCAGACAGACCTTCTGGAGAACCCTAGATTAACAAACCACAGTGGTTTCTTTGTTAGAGCTCTTCAGTGGTAAACCTTCTTGCTTATAACGGCAGATGAGCTCCAATCCACGTCCGACTCTGGACTACTGTGTCGCTGAATCCATATTTCGAACGCAAAATCGTCATATCTAAACCTCAGACAAGTTCGTTTCTTCCTACAATTTTTTTCGCGCAATCGGCTCTTGAAGAGACATGGAAGCTTCCGTATTATCAGTAACCGGAGTGCGGCTCTTTTCTAAAGTTACCAAAAGTGGCTATCGCAACAATCTTTGCTGTTTCATGCACACATCCCGTATCCAACATGATCCCAGTGAAGTCAATATAATAGGCTTATGAGTGAAGTCCCTTGTAATTCAACCAAATAATGGACTTAATCTTGTCGTTTTGGGATTGTTTACTCTACCAGGTACAGTTAGTATCCATGGCAAGAGGTTATCTGCGTGTTTCCCAACCTTGTTTCATAACGTTCGCGCTTATTTTATAGCGTAAACTGGGTAGTCGCTCAGCCAATTTACACTGTTTCCTTTACGGTCTTTCCCGTTTAATGAAAGAAGTCAGCTTACCTGACGTCGCAGCCAGTTGAGAAAATTCGTTGGACAATGTTTAACGAAGAATTTCTTATTCACTGCGATGCACTCAGCGCCGTCAGAAAGCAACGCGACAGAGTTGGTTCCCCCATATGACGCGAATGCAACCGTTTCCAATCCCTGGAATTTGCTTGCAATGAACAAATACACAGAAAATAATTTACAAATACAGAATTTGCTTCTAGTTCTTTCAAGGTAATGAAATATCTTTCTGGTTCTTTCTCTTTTTTCTTTGGCAGTCGTTCAAGTCGTGATTGAGTTGCCTAGAAAATATTAATTTTGGAATAGTGTAAAATCTGACTCACAGTCAACAATGTGGAACCCCGTTGACAGTGAAACTGTTCCCGTGTCAGTGGCCTCTCATGATAGGTAAACGGCGAAGACTTGATTGCGCTACTCTTGAGCATGCGTACATCTTTTAAGATTCGGCACTGACCAGACTTGATGAAGTATATCCACTCGTTCTCATTACTGTCTGTACAAATAACTGTATCGCGTCTGGAGAACACAAAGTTAGGCCATCGACAAATATTTCAGGAGGTCAGGCAAATTAAAAGGTTGGCGTACGAGAATCGAACCGAAAAATCTAGTGTAGCGTCTTTTTAGTAAAAAACGGTAAAGACCGCGTTACTAGCAAACAAGTAAGCAAGTAACCCTTTTCCGCAGTTTCTAGGTCAGTCCTGACCACCGGTCTTGTTATCAAACTTGTTGGTGCACTCCGAATTCCGTTCAGCCATTCTGCTACTGTATACAATTGTTTTGCTGAAACCATCACAACTATGTTTTCTGGCCACCTCCGTGTACTCACAAACGATTATTCTTGCACATGACCTAGACAAGAACTTAGTAAACATTTCCATAACATTAAACATGCAAAACTCCTAGTAGGTCGATATAAAAACAGTTATCTGAGTTGTAAACTCTGTAGCTAAGATCGTATGCGAAATTCTCGTAGCTACCAGTCTGCACGTTCTAAGTGTTTTATCCAAAAAACTGTATGAGAATATCCCATTTCGAAAGTTATCACCTCACTCGTTAATGCAATCGCCATTGGCTCGTGTCAGTGGTTTAGAACTTAGTGTCGCGAGTCACAGTGCGTAATCGTTGAATCCCCAGTTCATTAAGCTCTGAGTACGTTCCGTCAACGTTGCGTGAACGCACCGTACTAAAGTAGAAAAACTAATTAATATAAACTGTTACAAAACGTTCAGCAGTATACGACGTATGAGTGCAAAATTGGCCATAGCTCTGTTGATACTAAAGGCAAGTTGAACGAATCTATTTACAACCTGACTTGGTTAGTGTGATTTCAGAAGTTTACCACGAGTCATGGCCGATTTGCTCAGTTGTTAGCTGCACTTTTGAAACAGCGCCTCAGGTACCGTCACCGTTACATTCTTGACCTTCAAACTTCAAAATTTCAGGATTGTCTGGTCGCAAAATTTGTTCACAATCTCTTAGTACGAAGTTGTTTGTAGTGGACGCCATTCAGAATTCACCTAGGACTATTGTTATCTGCCTTCATCTGTGAGTATACGAAGTAAACTGATATGCACTTGATCATCACCGGAGGGGAAGATGCTCATGAACCACAGTCAGCTAGGCTTGTCTAATTACACCAGCTGGAATTCAAACATGTCAAGGGATAGCAGCCCTGAAGATAGAGACCGGTAGAAGCTGTTACAGCGAGTACAGAGGATTGTTTATAAATAGTCTTGTAGAAGTCATAATGGAACCTCATACCTTTATAAAGGTGGGATTGTCTATTTTACCAAATTTACTCGGAGACCGATTAGTTATCTCAACTCGGGACCCCTGTTCTCACTTTTCGCTTAAAGTATTGAATTCAGGCTACCAGAATAACCAACTTCGCAGCTAGACAGATTCTCCACATTTAGTGGGCAGTATAAGGCTGACGGTCATGTTATAATCTCATAGTATTTGACCTCTTGACATTGTTTCACACTTTCACACGAGAAAACAGTGACTTTGACTTAGCATCCACGCGAAGAACAGTTGAAACTCAACTACAGTCCCTTTGGATGAGAAAAATTTCGGCCCATTGGTCTGGATACCCTCACCCATAAAACCACTAGGATATGAGCCACTCAGTGAGATTGTTTTGTAATTTTGTTCAGTAAAAGGGCCTTCATTCATTGACACATTGTTTTAAGCAAACAACGGCTACTTCATTGAGACGACAAAGGATGGTACAGCTTGTTCAATAAAGCTGACTAAAACCCATGACATACTTGAAGCCTGCAAATGAAGGTTAGCGCGACAACCCTTATATTAACTTGTTAGTAATATCAGCTACTAGATTACTGCAGAAAGCAAACCCAGCAATTCTGTCAAGCGACCGTTTCTCATTAAATCTGGAGTATAACGTACACATTTCACTACACATAGCAGTAGCAACACTTCTCCCTCGTTGCAGAATATTTGCCGTACCCGACTGAGACGATCGAAGTTATCTACCAACAAGCAGCTGGAATGGCACAGAAGAGTTAAACAAACTACATGATGAGACAGCTATCACATCGTATAAAGATGAATGAGAGGTAATGGTTGAAAAGATACCAGCTCCGGTAAATTTTACACGAAGTCACTAGCAACTTTAATTTAATAGGTCAACCGACCGAGACAACCAACAACTGAGGTTTAGGTGACCAACACCGAAGAGACCACCCTACTACTAGAAACAGTAGCTCATAGGATATCCGTTCATATAGTCATGAGAGTTATCTTTTCTCAACCAAACATCAATTATTTGCATTGGCCAGCTCTCGAGCAAAACGTCGTTTCATAGCTTTGGATATATCGACCAGACGGATCAATAAAATAATCGCCAAGACTGCTAAACCACCAGACTCAAACCAGAAAACTAAATAGGTTTTAGGCAGTGCTCAAAAGATAAGACACGGCGAGCACAATCCAAATAAATGATGAGATAAAGCGATTGCATTACGGTTCAATCTCTGAGTAGCACGTAGTTCACGAGGATCAAATTCGACAATTAAGGCAGTGACAGTGACAAAACAACCAGACTATGCATTAATGTTTTCTAAAAAGAGGAATGTACATTTTTGCAGCCATGTTCTAAGCACAGGCTGACCTGGTTCCGCTCACCTTGTTGGCGATAAAACAATCGATGCCTTATTAAAGATCGAATCAGGTTCCATACCGGACAGCAAATATCGATAGATCAATCCTTTAATCCCAACAGTTACTGTCATTTCAGTTGGACACACTGATATAAAGAAAACCACTGACAACTTTTTAATCAGCACCAATTGTTTGTTCACCTTGCGCTCAACCTCATGGGAGCATAACTTTTTGCATTCACATTTCTGGTCAGTTGAATATCCTTTTTCAGCAACTCATAAAATGGTTGCATTTGGGTCATCCATGGATACTGGTTCATTCAATGAGTTAACCGTCAACTCGTGTAGATCCCATTCAAGATAGCTGCTTAACATTTAATTAGACTGAGAAATATGGCCCCTGGCCCACTGAACTATTGGACCATGGACGGTAATCACGGACTGGGCTAATTTTCCGTCCTATGTCCAAATGATTAGAGAGCCAAGTTTAGAACGCAGCGCTTTTGCTGTTCAAATGCCATTCATTTTTGTTTTTCAAGACCAGTTATCTGGATGTAAAATTAACTATATAACTGATTACTTCGAGTAGCAGAATTTTAGTTTCAATTACGCGAAAACTCTACAGGTCAACCCGGTCAACGGTATCTAACCGTGATGAAATTTGTTCGTTTCCGCAACAGAATATTCGTCGGGTTGTCTATTCAACCAATCAGAAAAACGCACAGACACACCGTCCGTCATTTGCATATTACAACCCTTCACTCCTCTGGCATTATCGTATGAGATAAATGTTAACGTGTAAAGGTAAGCGACGCGATATGAGGAGGTAACCGTTTCAGATACAAGTCATTTTTAATGCAGTACGAATGAATGTTATTGATGAACAGATTGGGAATAACACAACGTTTCGAA
>QNGE01009011.1:0-14345 GCA_008508345.1 Paragonimus westermani | reverse complement strand
TTCAACGCGCGGGTGGTTATAACCTGGATTGCAACGAATGCTCCAACCGTACTGTCATGCTTTGGTCACTGTGAGTTCTGAATTAATAAAAAAGGAATTAAACGGAGAAATAAACGACTTAGAATGTTCTTACCAAATTTTCCTAGTTCACTGACTGTTCAACCTTGAAATTAGTTATTATCAAACTATCCCTGTTCGAAGTACAGCAGTTGCGCATTAAATCAGTACAGTGAAAATTAAAAACGTTTATTGAAATATGATACCAGGCCAGTCGTGTTTTCAAAGCTTAAAGTAATAGCTGAGCTTTCAAAGCCATATGCATCTATCATTGCTAGGCTGCAGATGAAGCAGAATAAACTTTAGCCCTCCATATCTAGAAATATGAGGCGCTCTTCTACTGACACTTGAAATCCAATTGGGATGGAACAGCTACCTAGCCATCACAACTGGTGAAAGATGGCCGAAAGCTCTTAACATGGGACAAACCTCAAGCATAACAGGCAGACATTCGGATTTTACACCGGGAATGGTTATCAGGGGCGTACAGTTCGAAATGAACAAGCAGGCGATCAGTAGTCAGTATGCCGTCTTCTGGGCCTGGCAACTGCCAATGACTGGTCACTAGTATGGTTGGCTGCGATAAAACAACAGAGGAGTCTGAATATTTCGCCGTTTCCTTGACACATCAATGTTTAGGTCACTAATCAGCTAATGCCAGTGTAAAGCAATTTCATAAACACAGTAAGAACCACGTTAGACAATGCAAGGCTACCAATACTTTCATTCTCGATTACTGAGAGTTTATAAATGCCAGCGCAGTCCAGATAACCATTTAAAAATCGCCAAGCAGCTAATCGTTATCCCTGAAGCAGTAGGCCAGTCAAAAATCTACCGCGCACAACACGTGACTGATGCATTCCTAATGAATAAAACTTTCTGACTGAGGCGCCGGTTGCGCCCATTATTAACACAGTGTGCCTGCTGCTTAAATTTGCCTCCAAATACTGCACTAATTTGCTTGCAACAATGTTTCAGTGACCAGTCAGCCAGAACGCATCAACAGTCAGTTTTGTACATTTTTCCTTGTCGTCACCCTGCTTCCCAACCACGCAGGGACATTTCTTTTTTTCTGGTCTATTTCGGATCCAGATGATGCAGAACAGCCGGTAACTGTGTTTTGACTTCGTCATCAAGGAAATCGGTAGCTGGAATAACCGACATTTGACAGTGTGTTCCGGAAATTTCGCGAACAACAAGAGTTCGTGTAAACTGCCTGCGCAAACTTCACTGTTCATTGTCACTAACAGGGTTTGAGTGCAAGTTCGTATGCCCTGCATTTTGGCCAGATGCGACAAAACCGCACTGAGACCCTCAACAGACAACGCTAGCCAAAGATGAATTTGAGAGAGGTCATGGTCGTTAGCAAGGGGAAAATTGGAATAAGAAACTCAGACGATTAAGGTGGGGCATGCATACTCAGGTGTGCTCAGTAATGAGGAAACGTGAAGACGTACGCACATCTGGACAAGAACATACGAGCATATGAGTCAAGAGTCAAGACGACTTTTTCACTTATTAACCAGTTTGTTACTCGATCGCCTGAACAAAATTACATATTGCAATGGGTAAGAGTATTTTTTAAAAAAACTCACATATCAACATGACTGAAGGTCTAGCATTACGAAATATGAACACCTAATCTAATCCCTTCGTGTATGTAAGTAGGATCATACAATATAAGTTGCAAAGGCACGCCAACAAACAAGGGAGTTAAGCATGGCACCTACTTATAAAATCAAGATCAGTTTCAGGTGGCGGTACGGACGGCGTTTGCAAATTTTGCCTACAGAGAAATTGGCGATAGTGCAGCCAAACAGGAACTAGGCTTTTTTGATGGATAAACATCACTCGAATAGATATAATTTGGTCAGCCCATTTATATCTAACAATGTGATGTTAAACAGTTGAAGTCCGAATATGGTGACTGGGAAACATAGGCGAACGTTCTAGGAGAAAAGTGGGACTGACACAGTCAATGGTGTTGTGTTGTGCCTCTATTTTGTTTCTGCTGTTCGATGCTAGTTTTAAATATAATCAACGTTATTCTGTGTGTATCCGAAAACAATATGTGAAGACCCAACATCTTGCAGAATATTCTCTGTTGACCTGTTAAGGACGTGTGAAAGTCGTATGCTTCGTATTACTAAGCAAAACTGATCTTTACTCCACGGTTTTACCTGAATAAAATAATGACAATTCGGTGCATATGAGTTTAAGGGGGACCAGAAGTATCATGAAAATGCGTAGAACAGCATACAAAAAGATCCCTTTTTAAATGGCTTACATACAAACCAGCATTTGGAATACTGTATTATATGGTAAAACATAGGGCGGAGCATATTCATGAACACTTCATGAGGAACATCTCGCCGTTGCCAATGTTTCGAAATAAATGAATGAAAAACTACCCTCATGCAGTTCCTTTCTTATCATAACCGTATAGATGGTAAGTGAACTCAAGCGACTAATCGGTTACCATTTGAATGGAAAATTTCCATGACAGTCAAGAACGAGTTCGCCAAAAGTCCAATTTACGCCAGCGCCAATGCTGAAACGTTACAGTGGTTCCTAGTGGAGCAGCGTGTTAGTGCCATGAAACCGGCAAACCATTTTAACTGTGGTGGTCGCTTGCTTGCTTACATTAGTTTGGCGCTGAGCCGCGTTAACAAGGGATTTTCTAATCAATTTTTGTGTCCACAGTCGTTCATTTCGGTGAGCTAAATTGGTATGAAATAATGATCGTTTACTTAATGCGCTCGCTGTTGAAATGTGTACGAATGTTCGTCAACAGGCTTTCTGACTGGTTGCATTCATACATTGTCAGTGTAAAGAATTTACGACGTGAAGTTTGAGGATGAAACAAACTTGAGAAGCAATACTATGGAAAGAATGATGTGGAGTTCAAAAGATGACAAAGGACGCGACTTGTCCTGTTAACTGCCATAAGACGTCCAGCGTTAAGGATACAGCCTGAAGACATTCGAGCTAAAAATGGTGTGGTTGCATTTTGACAGTGAAAAATACCTCATTTAGTCTGACGGTGTTTCGTTATAGAAGGTGGACCGCCAAGCACGTTATGCGGATCATTACTTACTTGCTTGCTTATATCAGTCACTACGTGCAAAATTTGGATATGTCATGGCTCGTTTGTGCTGAAATACCTTCTAAGTGGTTGTTGTGACCTGAGTTTGGATCCGCTCTTCTTTCTACTACCCACATTTTTGTGATGAACCATGAAAACGGCCAGCACAATATTGCTTATTCACAATTCGACACCCGGGGTATATACTACAGCACCACCTCAAACATAATCATTCATTCGTGCAACACACTAATAACAAGAAGCCAAAGCCGCTTGTGCCAAGTTGACGTAGAGGAAGTATTCCTTGTCTGAGTGTGCTTCAACGTTCTTAGCTTAATTTCCGCGCAATTATATCAACAAATACATGCCTCTGACTGAATACTTGTGGCATAGCGTGATAGTATATCTTCACAATACCTGTTTTGTCAGAGATACAGTCGTTCATTGACTGTTTTACAGCGGTATATGAACAAATGTTGCTCTATATACTTACTAAGAAATTTTCACATATTTTTCATCAGATATCTCACGATTCTCTAACTAAGACATATGGCTAATCCTCTATCAAAATGGACACTTATTTTGATCTAACTTCTTTGAATAGCCTGCAAATTTTCCTGTTAAACAATTTTCACTGAAAGAATCGTATAATTTAGATGTTATGCTTTCTTACTGTTTATATCAAAACTGATTGTTTTCATTTATCCAGTTGCTCCGATTAAAAGTGGAACTAACTACGGTGACCTGTTTCTCAACAGGATCTTTCTGTGCAACATGAACAATTGACCAACTTTTGTCTGAAGTCGGTTATCTCTGAAGGACACACTTGGTGCGGTGATCGCTTACAATCTTCTCTAATCAAGAAACTCCGTCTAATGAAAGGACCTGCTCATCAAACAAATGACCATGTAACAATGAACTCACCGTCATCAACAATCAAAAGTGGATTACACAAACTTACACCTGTGCGAAGTCAGACAGTATTCCCTAACGAATGTTCTTACAAGCTCTGCATGTTAATGAAACAACAAAGCGGCTTTAGCTACATCACGTTAAAACACTGTGCGATATTGATGGTTCGAAAGTAAATTGGGGAGTTCATTGAACATTCTCTCATTTCCTCTTTCACAGTCACTTTCACCAACTGACAGTTCCTTCCCAGGTGAACCTAAGTCTGTGTATAAAGAAAGGATACAAATTAAAGGTGGTAAAGCAGAAGGGTCAGATGAACTGTTGTCAACTGTAATCAAAGAGTGCGCTGAATTCTTGGCTGAAGTTCCTGCAGCCACATTCACAGACAAAATTACAGAAAAATCTGTCCCACTTTGGTATCGTTGGCAAGTTTTAAGAAACTACTTCTTTAATGGCCGATGCAACAGATGGACTGCACGAAGTAATACACTTATACATATCTCTCTCGGTTCACCGTTGACGCATTGTTCTAGCCCATCCAACTATTTCTGTCGTATTTGGATGGCAACCGCAGGGCTGCGTGATCATGTTCCTTCGGCTACGGCAATGTTTCAACAATTTCGTCTTACTAAAAGTATACTTTTCATCGGTCTCTCATGATGACGCTAGATACTTAATTTTTCAATCACTTCCAGTTTACGCGTAAAACTGGTCAGGAATTTTTCTAATTGGTCACAGATTCGGGTGTTCTGCAATGTACTGTTCTTCCTCCGTTTCTTCTCCTTTGTATGAGTCAAATACCAAGAAACCTTCTGGGCTCAGCTCTCAGGTGATGTTGCCCTTGGTGTCCGGATTTTGAAGCCATCATCTTTCCTTGTCTTACAGAATGGCCCAAAAGAGTAAATTGGTCCAACGCACACGCTGCGTCTTTCAACGGAACCACTTTTATTGGGTTTTCATTTGTCATTGTGAAAAGAACAACTCAACGATGGCTTCTGGATGTTTTTTTTGAAATACAGTTTGAAAACACGTTTCTTGCTCGTCCTCAGTTTGCTAAATATTTGGGTATCGATCTAAATTACCGTGTGACGTGGACTATCTTGATCATGTTCTCACCAAACCAGACGACTCACTTTGGAGCATCCGCATCAGTTCCCATAGATCCTTGGTTATTTATTCAGTCTTCTTTGATATCGTTGTAGCCTTTGCACAACCACTGCGTCGGTCTGCTTCATAATCCCACTGAATTGATCGCGGTTCAGTATCATATAACGCACTGGCTGATTACCTCCGAATCTCTTTCTGATTTTGATCGTCTTCTTCTTCGATGTACTCAACCACTTCTTGTCTGAACCTTGTACACGAGAGTACACGTGCCCACAGGTGATACGCTATCCCTCAAATAACAGCCATTCTGAATAGCAACAAATTTTTTGTGAATGCAAATTGTTGGAAAATAACCCAATCAGCAGATTACTTGTGACATGACTTATTTTCCAACCATAAGCGCAGGGTTGACAGTAAAACAATGAAGCCCTCTAACTGAATGTTAAACAATTTCTTCCAATACTGCTCTCAGTTTATCTTAATTTTCTTGAACTGCCTTATTCTAATGTCTATCAATGATTGTTTGCTTTTCAAGTTATTTTACAAATGAAAAATGTCTCAGTTCCAGCTCAACAGTGATGATGTTTACGGCTATCGTGTCCGTTTACTGGGCTAAAGTTTCGTTTCTTCATGGTTGATTATAGGGGGAGTTAATTAGCACAAAACCCGATGGCTTTTAATTCATCATTTTAGTCCACTCTGTCTAAAGTGAGCTTGATTTCTGAACGCTTTCAAGTTTACCTTTCTCCAACAGTTCTGTCACATTAGGAGACACCAACTCAAAACCTGTGTAAACAAGGAAATGGTGCGCTTTAAAACGATTGTTGTCTTTGTCAACGCATCTCCTGACAATGAGTGGGCAATTAATCTGGCCATACTAAAAGCAGTAATAATACTGGTATTGTGGGTAAATCCTTTGTTTCATGTGTACTTTAGAATTGTGTAGAGGATTAGTAAGTTATGTGTATCCTGCGGCTTGTTGTTTCATGATAAACTTTTAATCTTTAGCGATATATTCGTTGTTGTTACTATGATGTGGTTACAAAATGGTAAAACTAATTGCTTATATCTGAAAATGGATATGAAATATATCGCGGAAAAATGAAATGGTGCAGCGTCAGCTGTCTGGGAAGTACTAAAATGACAAACGTGAATGACAAAAAGGACAGCGAATATCAGGTTGGGAGGCGTAAAATGTGAACAGAAGTGTTACATATGATATGATTGTAGTGTGATCAATCCGCTGTTGAAACGCTGCCTAACTACTACCGTTTGCACTGATGGACTGTGTGCTATTTCTCCTAGTTTCCGTTAGTAATCAAGATAACAGGAAAGAGGGTTACTTTACTGAAGGTTTTAAAGCACAAATCCACCGATAAGCACGGCTTAGTGACTTTGACCGGTGATTCAAATTACAATAGTGAGCTCCGTTACAGAATGTCCTTTTTCAGAATCTGACAAGCAAAATGGTAAGCAGTTTCTACCATTTTTTTGTAGAAAATGTCTGGTCCCAGACTGAAAAAACTCGACATCCTGTGTGCAACGTTGAATTACGTCACCTTGAACTGCAGTATGTTAGCTTGGCAAGCAGTGTGTTAAGCACCTCAACTTTTTGCACTCCCTTTTTAACTGTGACTGTGCACAATCGTCTTTGTTGTAGTCAGTGTTTTATTCACAAGTTATTCATGCCGTTTATCTTGAACACCACAGAGTGTATGGCTCATTGTGGAGATTAGGAGTACTCGTAGCAACCCTGCGGAAACCCAGTCTGTCTCAAGTTCTCAGCCAACATAGGGTGAGCAGCTCTAATAAGTGGTAACAACCAAGAGGGCAGCCGTCTGCTTTTGGCTAATTTTGATCAGAAAACACAAACTTTGTGATCTAACTCCACAGTCATATTTCTGGAGGCGGACTGGGTTCCTACATACTTGTTGGGAGCGCCTTTACGAAGAAACTAACCAACGGACTACGGTGAGGTTGAAATGAATGATCTAACTAAACCGCAAATGGGTCAACTACAGACACCTGCTCCGTTGATCCAATGGCAGAAGTTGTGGTCGAACTTCACCGGTACGCTAAGAGTGACGACACTGGTAAAATCGGTTGTGCCACTTGGACGAAATGTGTCCACTACATGCACACAGTTTACGTAATCTTATATCATAGGGTGATTTTTCCATGTTCACTATTTCAACAGTCAGCTTCATAAAGCGCATCCTACAGATTTTACCATCAAAGTGGGCGACACAGTTACGGTCTGACAGTGCTTAAACAAGCTTTTTGACGTCTACCACAGACTTGTTGAGAGCGAATTCACCTCGTGTGTTCCTATCGCTATTGTTTGCCATGAGGTTTGAGTTTTAAGAGAATATTTGAACCTGGACACAAGGCAGTGAACTAACAGTAAACTTTGACTAACTGATCCATGAACATTGCCCGAAAGTCACCGCGAAACATAAATTCGTTCTTGAAGCAATAGCAACAAACCAGTTTGGCCGTCAGTTTTCTGGTGGAATAGTTCATAGTTAGAACTATTTGGTCGAAAACGATGCAGAATTGAGATTTGTTTGTAGTACCCAGTGTTTCAATCACCTTGCCTTATCTTTCTTGAGAGTGTTGTAATCTAAATCAGAACAACTACGGAACGGAAATGACATAAGGCATACCGTGGTTGGATCAGCCTTCATACTATATTCTGTAGTCACAGTTAGAACTTATGATGTGAGAGACATTTCCGGAGCGTCATCATATCATCACAGTCGGTTCTTGAGGATGGAAAGAAAATATCCTGTCACAGGAGAGTAATGTTCGCACGTTGTAAGTCACTCCCAGGTTATCTGTCTGAAGGCACTGTGGGATTTTTACTCAGCAAACGGAAGTCACTGAATAAGTCAGGAGGACGATCAGCTGTGTATTGGCAGAACACGGGGAACCGTGAGTGGTTCAAAATATTGATCTCAAGAACGAGGCAAACTGGGCCGTTCGAACCTTCGTGAAGCACATTATCAGTTCTATAATAGCAGTTTGATAATCGGCCTTGCGTTTATCGGTTCCGTCAATTCGTATTCCTGTATACACGAAGTTCAGAGTTAACGACACACATTTGTTGACCGCAGTTGTGTCGGATTTGATAAGGTATCGTACGCACGTGGGATTTCAGGTGATCAGGGTAACCAAGGCGAACTGCAATATAATCACCACGACCGTTCTGTTGAGTCCCGAATTTAGTCTGTAAAAACTACTGTAGCGAAACTGCCAACCATAACTTTGGAATGGATGCGTTGCAGATGAAACCGGGAACTGACAGAAAAATGACTGACCTTCTCATAAGGACTTTGACTATCTAAGGAACATTAGGTTTTTTTTCGAACAAGTTGAATTTTTTTATTCGACATTACCAATCACAAGACGTCTGCCTACATGATGAAGTACTTCCTGACCGGACCAAACTATCAGATATTTGGATAGTGGCAGAAAAACAGTGTCTCAGCTTATAGTTAATTAGAAATCATGATTGTGAAAGTTGGACTCAAAACATCTCAACTGCTAGGACAAATATTTTACGAATACATTTAGCTGAGCTTATCTGTGAAAATTTATCTATTCCAAGGTGAATTAACGGGTTGCCACGTCTACTGTGTTGGGCACTGCTTTAGCGATTTGACACGTTCATACTCTGAATTAACAGATGAACGAGATTTTCGTCGTGGCAAGGTAATTTAGTCAAGTGTCCATTGAACTTTGGTTAGTAGTTAGCAGAGGTCCAATGTGCTCAAGTGATCTCGCTTTCGAAAAGTCTGAACATGATAGTGATGTCTAGTATGTGTGAACGAAATCAAACAGATAATCAAATTGGCACATTTATATGGTATTTACTATTGATTTGACCGTCGTCCGGATGATGTCGATGTCTAGCCTAGCTGACACGACGAAGCTAAAAGCGACTGTTAGCTACTTAGAAGGAAACTTTGGATAGACCGATGTTTCAGCGTAATCATTACCTTGGGCTGAAATCGCTCACCACAGTCTCACGGAACTGAGGTATGTTCAGGCATCGTTAGAGCAGGACCTTTTCCAATGTCATGTTGAGTATAAATGTTATCTTTATGAATACCAGGCTGGGATTAGAGGGCACTTTGTGTGACCAGTACTGCCATGTTCCTAGAATTACCGAAAATCTGTGCTATCTTAGGTCAATGGGCTGTGTGATGTGAAATAGAACTGATGATAAATTCCGTGAATGTTGAGCAGCAAAGTTTTAAATCATGACTGAGAAGTGCCAATAAAATGAAAGATGCTGAATTTGAAATAAGTAGCATCATGTGTTGGTTTTGAAAATTGTCCTAACATGAAGAATGCCATAGACTCCAGTTTTTCACCACCCCATTACTGTTTTCACAAGCGTTTTACAAAGTCGGTATCACGAAGAACCATTAGGCAAGGCTAGAAAAGTTTTCTCGAGGTGTAGCATAAATGAACCGTATCTTCGTCCTTTGACAGAATATGTTGAAGTATCCTGATAAGCTTCCTCTTTCTTGCGGTTCAATTGTGTGAACAACGGTCTGGTCATCTCACAAGTAGAAATCCTTCTGAGCCCAACTGAATCAACGAATTCCTCTCACAACTGACTGATGACCAACTATCAGACGGTATCTTATGTGGGGATTGCTTACCCATGCGTGGCAGTGCTAATATTACTACAAAAGACTGCCATTGGAGTTCTTTGAAAGATCGTACTTTGAGCAGCAAAACTTTTGGAAGTTTCTACGAAACACTTATAGGTACACACTATCATTCTTATGGTAACTGAGTGTTCGACCAGCGGTGCAGTTCCTCTTTTTTTCCTGTTCCCGTTTTTGTTCCAACTACTTGTGCTAGAAGTTTTATTCTATTTACTTTCCTGGAGCTCACCTGATAGTGCCATCACTCAGCCAGTTCGCGCCGGAACTGTGTTTTCGGTTGGAAATTATTCCCTGTAGTTTGGTTCAATGGGTAAATTCCTGAACTGTTGAGATGCGAGAGATTTCATTTTCATGTTCAAAAGGTGAAGTTCTGTATGGCTGGAAAAGAGATTAACGTATTTTAAATTACACTTAGGCTAGTCACACAAAACTTACCCCGGTCAAAACAAAAATTTTCGCGTTCTACACGCCTGTTGAGAAGCTTTTCATGCTTGTACGTGCCAGCTAGAAAACAGTAAGCTTTCACGGTTCTAAGTACTTTAACATTTTAATCAAACGTACATGGGACAAACTAATCCAATATTTTGTTGCGACACGGCACTAGCCCAAAACAGACTTTGAGCAAAACGAAGCTGGTAAATAAACAATTCATTCAGTTCTCTCCAGACAAACCGATCGACCAAAAAACAAATTTGTGTGATCTTGTCGACAAAACATGGGCAGGGAAGACACACGCAAGTTAGCTCTACAGACAACATTAAAACTCCGAAAATAAGATGCCATATTGAAGAAGAAGCCAAAGTTTTAATTTTTCACCAATACAACAAACTTAGCAACGTTCATGTTAACATACGTTCGGCTGTACTGTTCTTTGTAGAAGCGTAATTTCAGTGCAGACCCAAAAATATTGCGACACTTAACCCTATGTTCCAATACAGAAAACATACAGTCTCATCCTGATTCCTCACTGTACTGGGAATCTTACAAGCCTAATCAGTGTAATCCCTTCATTTAGCCTGTAGTTGATGTTCATTCAGTCAAGAGTTTTGATTGGGATTTTCTGAACACACGTTGTCAATTTTTGTGAACGTTTCATACTACTCGTTAAGGTAATTAGTTTCAATTCTGCTTCTGAAAGCTTGATTTAATGCTAGACCTATGGTAAGAACTAATATTTGGAAGAGCAGACCTGTCCATCATCAGTCCGTATTTTTGCATACGTTCATCCCACTGTACTGTACACTCTATTTATCGGATACTTGGACTTCTGTCGAAGATAAGAATAAACAATATCGTCCTGTACGGACGTGCGTCAGCGTCACAAAACCCATTTGTGTCATACTTCTTAAGACTTACCCGGACCAACTCGATTAGTCTGCCATGTTCCAACCAATCGGTCCAGAGAATATTGTGACAAGTAAGCCTATCGCTAATCGATCATATAACCCAGTGCTTTGCTGGCAACGAAGATCGTACGACTACCCTTGAGTGAACCATAATTAACTCCCCTCCACCTCTATGGAGAGGTTTGATCTTAATCAAAGAAAGTAAACCTATTCTGTGGAGTAGCCCGTATGATTTAGTTGCTGACAAATCTCAAATCAGAGTTTAATTTCATGTGATTCACGTCGCTACCGGTGATGATGGATTAGCGAAATTATATTTCTCATTATTTCATTGAGTCTAACTAAAAGAGAATTTGCGTCACCTTTAAGATTTGTGAATTAGTGATTCAAAGTTGCGTAGAATAATGCAAATCAGCGGGATTAATTCTCCTTTGTTTACGAACTATAAAACAGAGCTTCCAGTCCCTTCTTCCAAAAGTAGTAGGCCACTCTTGGAATATAAAGGAAATTGTTCAATCGTACCAAATATGTCTTCAGTTTGAATGGAGGTTTTAAATTATTGCAATAAGTGTTTGGATTAATGTGTTGTAAAGCACACAAACTTGTTGAATACGCACCCTTTTTGTGTACAGGCTCGTGTGGCACTGCGCTTGGGCTATGGTGAAGGTCATAGGATAGGAATAGATTGAACACTGCGCATGGAAACTATAAATAATTTGTGTGCTGTTATCTTTGCCATCGCAAGAACATGATCTCAGTCAAAAGCGTCACGTTTCATCTTGATCATTGGATGATACACCAAGAAGGAAATAGATTAGTCCACCTTATTTTCGCACTGAGGTTTAAAACTTTCGCTGAATTGAGTAACGCTGAATTCTACTAAGCCTGCTAAAATGTACCAAAATCATTGCAGAGTTCGTAGCCTATGTGCCTAGCAAAAGATAGTAAGCGAATTACTGGACGCGCTTAGCCAGTTAAGGGAACAATTAGAAATCCATTATTCTGTGTTACGGCTGGTCTCAAGTGAATCATTGAAGTGTAGCACAGAGAAACATAACACCGACTGGAGGACCGGACTTAACATTCGTGTTGAAACCCTGTATGCATTGAGTCCAGATAAAATTGTACGTTCAGTGTACTTGTATATAATTCATGCTGCTCATCTCTGAGGAGTCAGGGTAATAAGAAAAAATATGATAAAACAATATCGCAACTTTTTGTCTTCGAACTAGGAAACTGTGTTCCTTTGTTTTGGTCCCCTATCATTAACACTATTCAACCGTTTATTTTCTATTATCTGAGCAACTCACTTTGTTTTACTGAATCAATTTGTAGGTACTAGCTTGTGACGTGGTCTGTTTACCTCAGTGCTTGTATGTGGGATCTTTTAGAACACTGCCGAATTTGCTGAATAAGAAAGAGGGATTAAAGAGCGTTTTTCTGACGAACGCTCATCCTGAGAAGTTTCTTGGCATTCACAGCTAGAAGAGGTGGATCAAGACCCTCATGTGCACTACCCCTGAGAAACAAGTCATTCTGACTACATCACAACCGGCGTAAGTCAAAAATTGCGGCCTACCTTAGCTCATGCACACTGTACGGCTGAAAACAATTAATAACCGCAGCTGGGAATGGGAGCAAGCTCGTCCGGCTTGCCTATCATCATGGCCGACCGAAGTGTTTTGTTAGTTGCCCAATCCGTTGGCTAAGTTGTGCTTACGGTGATGTCCTTTTTGGTAGAAAAGACCGATGCGCACGACAAAGAATAACTGAACATATTCATAAGTGGCCAGTGTGCGAGCTGATGCAAAGGATAATAGCAACCGAATGAGTGAATCAAAGTCTTCCCTTGTCCATTGCAAAGCGAAGCAGGCCACACTTTTTACTACGCTGACCAATCTGGTGTATTATTGCGCAACCGGAGTTCGAAACTGCTTGCTTTCTCCAATAGAGGGCTAATCAGTATTCGCCATCCGTTTCTCTGTTTGCATAAATTGTTGATTCAAGTAACTTTTCTACCCTGTAACTGATGTCAGTCCGTTTTCAGATGAAATCCAGTGGGTAATCGCTTCTAAGACTGTTGCAACCCTTACGTTCAGTGTGTATGTGATTAAGGCGAGTAAACAAAACGTTAGCATCTCGTGATGTATGTCATTTTTCCTCGTTGATTATCTGGATTAAGGAAACATAGCGTTTCGCACTGTTGAGTAGATCATGCAGTTTTATTGATCCGATTAATCGACCTTAGATAAACGAAGAAGAATAAAATCACTAACAAAAGTGAAATTGATCAAATTCACTGTTCTGCATCTGTTTAGCTCACATTCGGATTGTGTTGCAGTCTCCACATACTTTATTTACTTATTATGTCTAAATAAGGCTGGTTATTGGGTGCAGCAGTCAATATATCTGCAAACTGCTGTGAACTGATGTTTCGTTCTCAGGTAACTGTGGCAATTTCTTCAAAGTATGCACTTTGGGACACCCGTCACGTGAATATCAAAATCGTTTTTTGAAATCTACTAGGTGGCAGAGGTCGTACTGGTCGCTGACACGTTTATCATTCATGTATCTTTTATCTATAAATTCTGGCTAACATTTTCAAACAGTGAATAATTCGGATCTGTTGATTATCTGATTTACATGCAAATGCAACCTGGTTGTCGAAGCCATTAGTCTCCGATTGTGCATCCCTGACCACTGTGCTCAGAAGAAGTTCGTGCAGACATAATCTCTCCTGGCCTAAAATCACACAGGCCTACAAGTTAGAACAGTGATTGTGTACCTGATACCAAACACGCCGTCCATAACCTCTACTAACCTGTTTTACGATTTTAGCTACTGTTTTCATATTTATTTGGTAATTGGCCTGCTGATCCAACAAGGAAAACAAGTCTTGTTCGCCACTCTGTCGTTTTCATAATCTCATTCTCACGGACACCATTATTAACTTAATAATAACCCATCACCAGTGCTGTTTACGAGGTAAACACCATAAACACATTACAGGACTATAACAGTTGAAGTGAACAGTAGTGAGAAGTCTACATTAAAAAAACCAAAGACATCAGTGCACGCGCAAATGACCATTCTGAATGGCGCACACAGTCGTTCGACCTCTAGAGAGAACAAGAACCCCGCTATTTGACCTGTTTT
>QNGE01009010.1:0-14353 GCA_008508345.1 Paragonimus westermani | reverse complement strand
GAGCCACAGTATCTTTGGTCAGACTCATGGCTGTTATGATGAGTAGTAGCAGTAGTGGTAGTAGTAGCAGTAGTAGTAGTTATAAGTGGCCACGTTAGCTAGCCTGTTGGTGACAGATTCGCAATCTCTAAGGTAAATCAAACAAATTTTGAGCTACAGATATTTTCTACCCCTGCCAGCATAGTTCCGTCCCATATTGCATTAGCATACATGCATTACAACTCTTTACGGTGTTACACTACTTCCATCACTATGGCAACCGGATAAAGGACAACCACATTATACTGGTAACTTAGTTTCTAGTGTTTAGTTTTGTTGCATCAGCTCTAAGCTACAAATCACTCACGTTAACCTTTACCGACCACACAATTACCAACAGCTCATCGGATAAGATACGCTAATTTGGCCTTGATGAAACAATTCAACTGATCAAAGTGATAGATCACTACACGTTTTCCGCTTAGAGAATGCATAGTGAAAGTGAAGCGATCGGCATAAGACTCTCCTACCTTGGACCTGTTTGAACTCCTAGTCCTAATCACATAATCTCAATGTTCTCTAGGTTATTAACGAAAACGTCAGATCAGGATAATTTATGACCATGGGTAAGCTTTGGTCGGTCACATCTGTAATAAACCGCGTGACAGACAGGACTGCGGTGCTTATGGTGAATAAAAGGTGGTTTGTGGTCTAACCGATGGTAATTGATAAAAATTCACTAACATCAGTAACGCCCAACCGTTCCAGAAAGATTCCCACGTATCTAGGTCACATTCAAACTGTCACTGTTACCATGGTAACGCTCGATAATAAACATGTTAAAGTTTACCCTTACTGTTTCTCTATGCGCATTCTGACATGGAAATGCGTTGATAACAAAATGTAACCAAATCCCCACACACACACACACACTAATTTAATCAGCTTACTCACACACTAGGTGAGAATAAAACAGATTGAAATTTATTGCGCGTTTTCAACTAGTAATTGCGAATGATACATTTTAGCAACCGCTGTACACCGTTTGGGTTTTGTTCTGGACTGTAAGCTCCAGAAATATAAAGTGTGATGCAGACATTAGACGAGAATGAGAAACTACAGACACATAACCAGTGTGTGTGTGTGTGTGTGTGAAAGCGCGAATTATCGCTCTAATCTGTACAAATCCTATCAGTTACCTTTGGCCTTTTAATGCGATACTCCGAAAACAGATATCACCCCCCATAGGGAAACAAACGCAATGAGGAAGGAAGGTTTCTTTGTCACATCCTTGGACAGAGTGTCTAGGAAAACAAAGTGACGAGCAATCCCAGTTTGTAAGACAAGCAATCCCCTTGTTAGTTGGAAACATTCTCATTATGGGGTGTACTGGACTGCAGTCATGTTATATTTTGATTGACCATTTCGTTATTGTTTTCCGTAATCTCGATTCAGAAAATTTGGTCGTTCAAATCCGTGAAACATTTTAACCGCCAACCTGTTGCAAACAAATTCAACGAAGCAGCTGATCGTTGTTCTAATCACCGGACGTCGATCGACCGCACGCGACATTATTAACGTCTACTAATTTGTTGTTTGTTCATCAAAGAGGGAACTGCATCAGTCCAACCTATTGTGTATGGCAGAACTGTACAGTGATGGTAATTCATGGCAATCTGTGAGCCAAAATGTTTTTGTTTTCAACAGAATGAATATGACTGAGTATTGTTGGAGATCAGTATTCCTTGTAAGTAGGGTGAGCTATGTTTCTTGAATACAAATAATATGAACGAACTCACTTATTGATATGTCCGTGCAACCAATTAGTTCACCTCTGCTGAAGTTACTTACGTTCCGCTGGCGTGATTTATTTAACCTATACGGACATCCACTGGGCAAGGTGTTAACTGAAAATTGGAAGATTGATGTAGATGACACAGTCATTTTCATGAAATACGAAGTTCTTACAACCACTTCCTATGGTTTTTCACTCAAATGGCAATGGCGTCCTATTCTCGTTTGAAACGGAAACCGTAGAACGGCCACTTAATTTTCTAGACTGCTTGTCAAAGTTGGTGATCAGCAGAGACTTCAGGTTTATGTGTAACGCAAACCGACCCATTCTGGTCAGTCTCAGCTTCAACTGTTCGCATCCATTCGGTATGAACAGAACAGTCATCCGATCACCCGTCAGTTGAGTTAGTGAGACATGCACCACTCCCTCTAAAACTCTGTGAAACAATACAGATTCCAAGTATCAAAGAAATGCTAGGCGCTAGCCAATATCCGAATACCTTTACTGAAAGCACCATTGCGCACATTTTGGCTAACGATGGAACCAAACAGGCCAAATCTTGCCAGTCTTCTGAGCAAATATTGTATCGTTGACTGATATCTGAGCTAATTTGCTTCATCCAATCCGAGTACAGTTAGGTGACACCCTCGAACGACTGGTGAAACACCTTAAAGATCCACTTTCTACTGTCAACCAGAGAGATTGCGATTATGAAATCATATGGGGTAACTGCGTTTCCAGTTACATAGTAGGGATAGGCAGACAGGTGAAAGGACGTGCTGTTGAACATCAGAGACGCACGCGCCTCTCTCCGATTACGACTCTTCTGAGGAACACCACCAGAAGTGTTTGAAACGCAGAATATTACAATTTGTTCTTAATGTTGTGTTATTCTCAATCTGCTTATCAAGACATATACTGACTTCAGAAGCTAGAGGAAGAATCGGACATTGCACTACATGTAGTGCCAGTGAATCACAACCTCTGTTTTGATCAAGCTTGAGTGATTTGTGTCTGCTTTTCACCAAGGACTGGTACTACGCTGAAGCTCTCACCACTCACACACGACATATTCAATAACCGCAGTGATAGCAAATCCTTACCGGCAGTGTGGCGTGCGGGGATGAATAACACCAGACAGAGACGCACCTTAATAACATCACCCAGTGGACAATGCATTCGATCAATCACTTCAGACACACAGTAGCCTGACGTGATCACGGCAAATCCTTTATGATCTCTGTACCTTCGTCAATATGCCTTCGATTACAACACTCCTGAGGGAGACCATCCGAGGTGTTCGAAACATCAAGCACTAAAACTTGGTCGTAACGTTGTGTTCTCAAACCATTCACTATCACTTCAAACACGACGTCCAATCTGTTTGACTTCATTCGTTATAGGTTTGATGGGGGATATTTTACGATTCCTGTGACGTTTTTATCTATAGCACTGACTGTAAAAATATACCTGTCAGCTGTGGAATGGAACCTTTCGGGAGTGTTTGGTAAATGCACTTTTCTTTCGTTCCCGTTGGAGATGTGTAAAATCCAGATTGCACAAGGGTCATGCTTGCGTTGATGTTATTTAGAATTTGATACACATCTTTAATTGTCTCAAGCGGCTAAGAAAACCACGAATGATAAGTTGCTGATCTAGCAACCCTGTTCAGGTTACTGAGACTATCGATGACGCATACATCTTCGCTAAGGACGAAAATCAAAATGTGGTCACTGTCCGAGCAGCAGTGAAATTATCTATAGTTTGTTCTGACAACTACTTGATTTGAAGGCCCAGTCACGGAAAAAATTCCAACCTTTTTTTCTCAACAAGGTTTTCTGAACCACCTAGTTAGTACTGCACTATCTTCTAACGCTGGGATTCCTTCGAGTCAATAATGGGAGGTGGACTCGTTTGGAGTGTTCAAGAGCATATTACGTGGTGAGTGGGTCGGACGTCACCTTGCCTCGATTACGCTCTTACTGACGAGGTTGGCATTAGGAGTGATCTGAAAGCTACAGCTCCAGCTGGTCACAGTACCAACATGATAATCAAGTTCACCTGCGTACGTGCAGCCCGAAAACACATCCCACCAAAATATAGGTTTAAGGGCCTAACAAAAAGCTCATTCAACAGAGTTATGGACACAGCTTGACAAGTTAGAATGGCCTGGCTCCATCATCGCGCAGAGCCCAGGTTACTACTGGCAGATCATTGACGAGGAACACTTTGATTTTGCTAACGTTCATGTTTCAGCAAAATGTTCCTGATCATGTAAAAAGGCGACGCCTAAGGATGAGACGCAGACATCTGATTGTACTGAAAAGTTCAGTTCAACCTGAAATATTTACCGACTACATCAAACTGAACTTGGGTTTGTTAAGTACTCCATGTGGCGTAGTCGTACAAAGAGGAAAACAGTACGTAAATGTGCATGACCGCAAATCAGCGGCGACTTTTTAACACAGAGCATAACACAAATGAATTACCTCTAATGTCAGTATCATATAATAAAAAATAATTAGAGAACTTACTAACTCACACGCTACCAACTGCAGGCATCATATCCCATACAGTCTACAAAAGCCACAAAACCAGCAGGGCGGAATCGCAGTTGAAAGCCAAGATTTTTGATGGCACAATGATTATAAATTCGGAAGAATGACGCAGATCGTGGGTGCGCCATCTGTTGAATTTGTTGAAGTTCATTCCATAAGTTTTTCGTTCTATGATTGGTACGTTATCAAACGTTGAACTCGTTAGAGGACTAATGATTTGCTTGCAGAAAGTTGACTCTACATTTGTTCTTATTTTTGCGGTTTGTTGCTTGCAGCAAACACAGCTGCACTTACTAGATATCTGTTTTCTCCTTTCTTACAAGTATCATGGCTTGTGTATTAAAACTCTATCGGTATTTTTGAACTCTACTCATCTTCATATTTACTCAACTGTTTTAATGCGTTCTTTTCCACTTAACTAGTGACCATTTCCGAGTTCACCCTTGGTTGCTTCGTTTGTATGCTTTCTCCTGTTGGATAATTTGAATATTCACTTAATTCACATTAAAGATGTCATTTTATCAACAGGACGGTATAAATTCAAACCATTTTCACAGTCTTTCCTGACGTTTATAGAATTCGAAAGTAGCTCGATTAACCTGACCGTCTCAACAAGCGTTGCTGGAATTGTCGATTCGTCGTTACCTGGTGGATTATCTTGAATCTTCAGAAGGGATTCAGCATCAACAACACTTCCGCCGCAAACACTAATCTGCACACAGCAATAATCCCGAGACACCACAGTTACCAGTGCATTCATGGAAAAACTTACTTCGTGAAGAAGTAAAGTCCACTGTCCCTTCTAATAGTTCTCCGTGGTTACTACAGTATCCCAATACACGTCTCCACATGACCACTCAAGAATGGAAATACAGTGTCACCGTTCATTCTGATCAAAGTTCATCTGCCACAAAATGTGATCCAGCTGTAACGAAGTTTGTTCAGGCCGATTTTTTCAATGATGTGCGTACATGCTTTGGTGATGGTGACAAACCTGGTGAATTTTCTGTCCTGACCGAGCGCAGTACGTCAGCAAGATGATTTTGAAGCTGATAACACCTTTGTGGCCTGTTTTCGCGCCTATCAAGTTCTAGTTGGCTAACCCCCACATCTCCGCTAACTCACAAGCATCCATCCATTGGGCGCTGTAAGCCAATTTCCTGATCAAACTGTGAGGTATAGAGAATGTTTAAGCGTTAGCTTGAACGGTGATTTCTTTGTTGTCCCTTCAGACAAACAGCGATCAACCAGCCGAATCAATAATAACTTCTACTCCCAGGTTCTCCCTTTTGTTGCCAACTCTTCTTTGATTGTGCCTTACTCCTGTCTATCATTCCATTTGAATGAGAAGGCCATAATGATATGCAAACTTCTGTGATGCCCAAGGGCTTCAAACAGTTCCTGAGCTCCTCACTTTTGAAGTAAGGGTTTTGAGGTCTTTATGCTGCATGGTACTCCGTAATCTGCAAAGCTGTGTTCCGTCACCGCCCTGCGTGCTGTGTTTGCAGGTCGATCCGGTATAATGGTTGTTTCTGTCCATCTTGTGAAGTGTTCGGTGGTAACAAACACATGGATTTTTGCAAAAAGTCAGTGAAAAGGGATCCACCGACCATAATTCCTTAAGTTCAATGACCGCGATTGGTCGGGTAGGATATTGATTCGAGTAACTGGTACCGGTCAGTAGCTGACATTGCTGGCATGTCAGTGTGTAACTGTTGCGAGCATCCTCTCAATCACCTGACTTCAGCATTTCATAAGTTAGACATGTCATATCAGCCAGTCGCCCACGTGAATTTACAAGTGTCACCCTCAACTCAGCTAATATTACCGGTACGTAGATTCCATCCCGTATTTGACGAATTTAAATTCCCGTACTCATCAACCGCAATTCTGAACAGCGCATACCTGAGGATTTCAACTCCGTAATCTGTGTTGTTTGTAGCCTCCCAGAATAGATTTCCAGTTAAATACTGCCTGTTCCAACGACGTCCTTGTGAACCTCAACCTCATGTTGCACTCGAGGAAGTAAACCACGAACATTACTCTCTTTTCCGGACACATGGCGACCTGTGAGTCCTTACTCATGTGTCCTAAAGCTCAGTGAACGAGCTGTCCTCAGATATCCTCGTTTACAAATGTTCATGGTTTCTGCATTCTCCTAGAACTTTTATCGGAGGAAGCATTAGACTCGGGGGTGCTCGCGTTATGATTCGTCAGTAGTGCGTATCTTTTCTATGATCGGGGTTTGGAATTTGGCTACACTCCCCTGAGAAATCTTTGTTGAGTACTGCTCTAATGACTTCACAGGTTTGTCGTTTGTAAAAGGTCCACCTGCAAAAACTTAAGCATGTATTAAATTCGAATCATCCACCGGCAAATTTACAAAAGAGGGAAGGATGGAATTTTTGTACGATTTCGATTGTGCAGCTGTCGAGTATTTTCTGGATACACAGATATCCCGATTCATCTGAATTCACTCGCACGTCGGTTCGACCGTTAATTTCACATTCACTTACATTTTGCGGCAAGTTCTTTTCATTTTGGCTCATACTATTACTGTGAGTGAGATCTTAACCCACTTCTCATGACCGTTTGTTGTGGTAAAGGCTGAACCGTGGTCTGATGACTCTTTGAAGGAACTAGTTGACAAGTCAATTTG
Source organism: Paragonimus westermani (assembly GCA_008508345.1). Classification (NCBI taxonomy): domain Eukaryota; kingdom Metazoa; phylum Platyhelminthes; class Trematoda; order Plagiorchiida; family Troglotrematidae; genus Paragonimus; species Paragonimus westermani. The sequence continues at coordinate 7,362 of QNGE01009010.1, read as the reverse complement.
TATGCACATGTTTGCCTATATTTATATATATCTCTTCTTACGAGACCTTGGGGCAAGTTACTCATTATTCACAAGCATACGTTGATGAGTGTTTGCCTATGACATTTCGGTCGTGCCTTACGCGGAAAATCTTAGTTCCTGCTGAATTCAGATCAGCGAGTGTTCGAGAAGTGCTTCCTGGGCAGTCATTCCGCTGAATCCTTTGGTGGACTCCATGTGACACGGAGGACCGCTTGAGTAACTGATTCAAAATTTGGAATCTCTGAGCTCCCATTTGGAGCCATAGCGAAGAATGTCGAAAGAGGAATTCCTGGTTAGTTTAGTAAATCGCAGAGGGTGAGTCACAAACTCCACCTTTGTGTCTGTTGTCTATAACTTGCCTCGTCATCAATGCGAGATGTCTGTTAGCTCCTCTACAGTCGGGTGGCCCCCTCACCCACTCTGAGGCGCGCTCCTATTGAACAGAAGCCAGTTACCAGTTGTGCTACCTAGTTTCGGAATGAGGTGTTGCTCAAAGATTAGTTGTTTAAATGACTACTAATCTGTGAAAAATAACATATGATGAACTTATCTTCGTTTGAATCTATCGATGCGGTAACATGGACAGCTGCGATGTACCACGATAAGTTTAGATTGATGTCCACCATAAGAAAATACTGGTGCGCGCCAACGTGCTATAATTTTCAAAGAGTTCTCCTTAGTAAACTCATTACTCACAGTTCCTCTTCCAACCGCTTGTTGTTTGCTAGATTTGCAGCACACGGTCAACGCCACTCTTTTAGTTTAATACGGAACAGATCAGCCATCAATATTGGTTGTGCTGTAAACCACTTATGGGTCAGATAGCTTCAATAGTTGGTATGTCAATCAATCTGTAGGTGAATTTTGTCCGGTCTGCATTGTCTACCCATATTACATCCTTTTGATTTAAGTGGTAATATAATTTAGCGCATGCCAATAATTTCAATCTTCCCACTGTTGAGATCATGTGATCATCACGCGATTAAAGCAGCCAGGTAACCAATCAACTTACAGATCATTAACTGCTGAAAATTTACACAGGGGGATTGGAGATTAATTCTCATCAAAGGAAAGCAGTGTGAAACTAAAACGGAAACTGATTTAAACAGAATTCACCTGTAACGTTTATGGTGACTGGGTTGATTCCACATCTGGTGGCTATGTTCAGTTTCGTTGGTTGAAGCTCATCGAAATGATGAGAATGAATCAACCACTACCTGAAACTCATCTTGACAACAGAATACTTGTTCTGCAAAAAGAAATGACAAGTTGGATTAAAAATAGTTACCACTCGCACTCGCGTACGGCCTTCGATTTCAAAGACTATTCGGCAAGCCAAATACATTTTTTAATGAAGAAACGACAATATTCACACTAGCCAGTACTATTAGGCTGTAGTCTTGTTGCATGTTGCATAGGTTGACATATGTTCAAGCAATTAATCTGATTCATCGGCCTTTTACACACAAACAAGACGCAAATGCTAGAGGTAGAATAGATAACAGGTTGAGCTCATAACGCGAAGGGTTGTTGGTTCATCCCCCTTCAATTTACATCTACTCAGGCAAGAATGAAACTGATCAGCGAGTTTGGGTTTGACAGCAATTATCACGATATGTTATGAGAAAACCTATTTGCTGAGAGTCTTATTGTTCTCCATCCACTCTCTGTAAAAACATTTTTGGCAGACAGAAAATAATGGTTTACTGTGAGCGAATTTGGACACCAACAGATAATTCAAAAGTGGACTGTATTTATTGAACTCATTTTGCTGCGTATCACTAGGTGCATACCATAATTACTGGGCTTAGGTAGCAAGATTAATAATGTGAAGCCAAACAACAAAACTAACAACCACACAAATGCACACATACAAAAATGTCTTTCTGCACGCAGAAGAGTGGCTACTGTTTTTCACTTACCAGCGCTCCCGCGAATCGGAGAAGTCTTCGAATGTTTGTTGCGTAACATATCCGAAAGGCCTTCTCCAGGTCCACTTGGGATCCACACGTCAACAAGTCTCGACCGATTGCTGACAACGACTCCTTGCGACTTGTCCTATTCTGATTTGTGTCCGACATTGTGGTCCCCACGACGGTTTTGCGAACCTAAACTGGAATGTGCTTGTTAACCTGAGACGTAGCTGTCGCTCTGTTCTGCCTATGCAAGTGACTCGGTACTCATATAAGAATATACAAATGATGTATAATTTGCTATCGGGCAGTGGCGATGTTCTCAATGGTGATGTTGGGATTCGGGTGGTGATGAATAGCACGACCAGTTCAGCTGCATAGAACATGGGTCCTATAGCTGTCTAAAGACAGGTTTTCAACAGAGTAATAATGTCATCACCTTCCTGAACCAAACGAGAAACACATTGTTCGAAAATATGTTTCTGAATTCTCTGTTCATGTTTGTTACGAGAAAAAGCTGCTCTGCCTTTCACTTAGGATAGATTGGCGCAAAATTGCAATTTTAACCAACTGGCCATTGAGTCGTCTTGTGATGATGTGATTTCCACAGATTAAGAGTGAAATACTCACATCTGCTTGAATATCAGTGGACTCTAACCGACAGGCGGCCGTGAGTTTTAGCCGCGGCTACACACAACTCTACTGTACTGTCGTGGTCAGTTTTTGTCCAATATTCAACAAACTGTTGGATCAATCTAAATTTTGATGTTTCCTTTAATCACCTCCATTATGAGAACAGTACTGTGCCGAAATCATTTCCACGTTGATTTGAAACCACTCCGCATTTTCGCGTCTTCGCAATTTCCGTCTGTGAGAATAACGAGATTCAAGCTTATCAAGCCTCACTGAGGGGGAATATCGTACAAGAGGGAAGGTTACACTTCGAATGTTTAACATCTATCCACGCTTATAAATAGAAACTTTTGTTCCACGCGGAACAATAAACTTGCGGAGAACGCTGTCATTTCGTAAACACACCGGCTCAAGTGCGATCCTGTTGCTGGAAACCTTAATGCTTTAGGACACCAAAAATGGAGAGGTCCTAACTGAACGTTTCCGTTCGTACTGCATAGTTCACCTTGTATGCTTGGACTGGAACGATGTAGGAGCTATCACTTACAACAATTTCCCTGTTTAGTTGCTAAGTGCAAGTTCATATTCTTCAGTAGATTTAAGTTACTTGCAGTATGTAATATTTATCAATCTGACAGTCGTCGTGCAAGTGAGAATGAACAGTTCTGACAAATTTTCAATAATATTGTAGTGTTCTTGACACTTTATACTGTTTTGTGTGACATCAATCGAACCGCACTTTTTCTCATCCTCATTGACATGTAAAACTATGTGGCTCTTCCTATAGGCCTAGAAACACACCTCAAATCAGCAGGCCCAGCAACTGCTATTTCTCAAGTTTTACAAAGTGCCCATCATTCGTTTCAGAGATCGCAGAATCAGACGTTAGCAATCCCATCTCGACCGCCACATTAAGCCTAGAGGTATAATGATTTCATCCGACTGGCCTTTCTCTGTTCACGATGACTCTCCTACCTATCGCGATTGGTTAGATAGCTACGTAGATTGCAGCTTTAATGATTACAGTTATGTGAAGACAATCCCCGTTCGAGCAGACAAACTTATTCCATGATTTTTTGAGTGACTCCATCGGAAGAGAGTAAACCCTTAGAAATCAGCAGGTTAGTCGTCATTAGACTGTACTATAAGGCCATCGGACATGAATCAGTTCGTTTGGATTCAGCACATAACAACTAGATTTGCTTGTCAAAAATGTCCACGATATTTCGTGCAGCGTGAAAAGACCGATCAGATAGAACTCTGCTGGCAAGATACCTGTCAACGTTGTCGACCAGCTTAATCGTGAGTGCAATAGGACCAGCAACAGTTCTTCCTCAACAACAGTTCACACTTTTCGCCGATCACGTCACTCCTCCCAAAGTGCTCAGCTGAAGGTTTGAGAAATTAGTAGAGTAAAGTCAAACAATGCAAGCGGTCCTGACAGCCTATCGGCGATCACCCTTCTAGAAATACGTTGAATTTTAGTGCCAAACCCTAACTAGGTTATTTACCTAGTTCCACACGAAACAAAGTGGCTGACTTGGGGAATTCCTTGCATCACACAACTTTCTAAAATAGGAAAGGTAAGAGTTTACCCAATAACATGCACGGCTATGACGTAAACCTGTTTGATAAACAAAAATACGTGCAAGGTATTAAACGCTATATTATCATCTCTATGTGGAGAAACATTCAGACGTTCCCTTCAATCGTAGCCCACTGTTAAGATCTAATTAGAAAAGTGGGTGATATTCTGAACGTACGACGAAAGTTAAAATGGTTCTGGACTTAAACGAAATAAAGTTGCTTGTAAAAATCACCTCAGATGAAAGTCTGCGGGGAATGCACATAACGAGTGTTACAGAATCCTCCTGTTATTAAATGTGGTATCCAAAACTAGCCGATAACCATAATCAAATGCAATACTGTTTACACAAAATTAACCAGACGTCTGCCATGGTATAGTAAAATCCTAGCTTAGACGAGCATTTACTGTTAACCGGGACTTAGGTATTGGGATGTGAGAGAAAATTACGGTAAAATGCTCGCTAGCAGTGGACCCCCAATCTCTACATTCATGCTCTGCATGGTGGCCTTGGTTAGTGAATAGTGTAGCGCTTAGCAACTGGTAGTCTTATTAGCCGTATCAACCCCCTCATGATCAAAGTGTGATTGACGTAAACAACCTGCTAAATTCGCACTAGTTAGGTTCCTTCAGCTGTGAAACTAGATAACAAAAGAACCCTCATTAGTTCACCATTTTACATGAATCATCAGTGATTAACATTCTTTCAGAATAACTAACTTCTATGGAACGAGCAAAAGCTGTCATTAGTACAACGTTTCCCGAACCAACAGTTTGCACAATCGAAACACCAACGTGTTTTATTCTATAGATGACAGATGTGATGCAACGTAGAGTTCTTCGAAGTAGATTAGAGATGCGTCTTGTGTATAATCGATGTTTGGTCCACGAACCCTTAATTTTATCCTGAGACCGTCCTGATCACTCGGTTAACTTATTTCGGTAAGATTGTATGCATACTAAGAGAAAATACGGCAAATGAGATAGTCCGTTCCTACTGAGTCAAGATTGAGTGGACATCGGTTGATTGGTAGATTACTGGACACAGAACATGTTTTCGGGCTCAAAACTTGTAATTTTACAATCATGTTGTGGTCACCTCTATTGTCGAGCATGCAAAATTTCAGCAACAAATGGTGTTATACACACGTAGATGGTTGGTATATTCAACTCAGAAAGAAAGAAGCAATTAGACTAGTGAAGAGATCAACTAGTTCGCACTTCCAACATATCCAGTTTCGTGACTGGAACTTCTTAGGGCATTAGGCAACACCATACTGAAAGAGTTCAAGCCCGTGTCTTTACTGCTAAGCTATGTGTAACCTTTGGCATCTGCTGCTCTCTTAGTAAAACATGTGGTCTAGCTTCTTTGGATAGGTGTACCTGATGAGCACGAACGACCAATACACACATTTTGTACTTCTGGTGCACGCTGACCACCAAACCTATGACGTCATTTAGAATCTTGGCGCAACCTAACTTTTTGCACAACTCCATTAAGTGTAACTGATATCTTCACTGAGCTCAACTAGAGGTGAGAAGAAGGGTACAAGTAACCCGCAAATGAGTTATTAACTGCTGTTGGGTACAGGGTATTTAGTGGTGAATTGCTGTGAGGACGGATCGAACATTAAGATTAGGTATGTCACCAGTACAAAGGCAACCAACGTTTTGACAATTCTGAAGCAACGAGAACCGTTTATAGGTTGGTTTATGGGCAAGAGTGACCGTATCATAACATTTCTGAGCCCACAAAGGAGGCCATGCAATCCAATATCGATTGTCTCAACTATGACCAGAATTCCACATCTTGCCACTTCTTTGGTTGCTGCTGACTCAATAAATGTGGAAAAAACAAGTGACGGGGGTGACGGTAGTATTTTGATTAGGACTTGATACCGTTGTGCTGGTAACTGCTCTAACAACTCAGTAAGTTAGCTTAGCATGAGTGTCATCGACTTATTCTGTCAGCCAAGTGTCTGGTCATGTGACTCACGTAAATTAGTATGCACAAAAGGAAAGGGCAGAAACGGGTGCAGTATAGTTATAATGCTGGAGTGGACTAAAAACCAGTTGGGCGGTATGGTCATGTGTCTCGTTATGTTGATAAGATTAACAATTACTCTGTCAGGTGGCAATGAAACGTGCATTACTTTACTTTATGCCACAGATAGCTGGACCTCCATATAGCACTGCACGATCCTGTGTGCATCTCACTGAATGTTTTGTGAAGTTCGTTCAAGACGTTTTCTATATGAACTTTTGATTAACTGAAGTGTTGTCTTGTATTTCAGCTTGCAGAAATTCTGTAACGCAAAGATAAATGGTTCCAGCCGCCGGTTGGAATCCCTCTGAAACTCTGATTGAGTACGACAGGTTCACTTCGTAAGTAATAGGTGTATCACGCCACACACACGTAACTGAATAGTTAACTACATTATGCCGTGGCTGTTCATGTTAATGTACTGTATGCCAAGTCATCCGTATCCTGATAGCAAAGTTACTATAAGTAGTTCAAACTCACTCATGCAAAATTCAAATTTTGTTTTTGACCAAGCATGGATAGCTACCTTTCCCAAAGCTTGATTGACTGCAAATGTGATTTGATTGTAAATTCGCCGGTTTGTACCTAACATGTGACGCACGATCGACCGTGTTCGCAATCTTGGCAACATTCCCGTAGATTTCATCTAGGCTTGTAGTTTCTATTTATAGAACTAACACCCACACAAGAAGATAAGTTGAAAAACAGAAATTCGGGGCTAGGAGGTGCTAGCATTCCAGCTGTTTTGAGGGTTACAAAAGGTGCGGCGGAAAGTACACGATTTTTTCTGGGCATTTATGTCATGTTGCAGTCGATGTTAGTAAGGTATGCAGTATCGAACAGGATGCTGTGAAGTCCTTCTGGATATTGATTGTGCAGTGTCCGTCATCCGCTTTATTTAAAAATCGAACCAACTGTTAACATAACAGACGTAACTACCAATTCCTAAGAAAGTACGAATAGGCACATAAAAGCACATTTTGTAAGTCTGTTACCGAGACTTCATGCTGATTATACAGGAAGATATAGTGGGCATGTCATGACAAGTGGAAAACACTCATCTGGTTGCTTCTGTTTTCAACGACTGCCTCACCGGAAATGGCTTCCCAGTCGTCAGTCCAAACGCGATACATTTCACATTATGACCAAAACGAAAGTGATTATAG
>QNGE01009009.1:0-14355 GCA_008508345.1 Paragonimus westermani | reverse complement strand
TCACATGACATGTGGACAAACAATCGGATGGCATACATCATGCGAACTTTTTCAATATCTGATGTACCATATATAACTACGAGTTTCGGAACTATTATACACGTCATTCTGCCAGCATGCTAGTGAAATCTTCAGTTTGCTGCACAGTGAACCCACAATGCTCCGGTCCATCAGTGGACAACCGGAGTCAGTCATCCTCGGCCCGATCCGTTTTATGCTGTACCAGCGGATATCCAATCAATTTAGTACTGGCGCGGAAATGAACATGAAACAATCTGCTGACGGTCAACACACAGATAAACGACATATTTAACCAAATTACGCAAGGGTAACGGGGGCTATATTGAACGAACAAGATGGTCATCTGCATATTATTGTTGTCTCCCGTAGCTTTTTCTTTCTTTTGTTTCGTCACACCATTTTCTGGTACCCTACTACTGTTCCGCAAAACACCTCGGCTACTGCTTCCTTCGTTCAAGCTGAGCGATAGTCAAGAATAAGAGTGTTTATGTCAGAAACAGTGAGATAGGCTCATCCATCCTGCCGATGGAAGGGACAACAACCAGGGACTGGGTGGTGGACAAGGAATGATTCGTCCGGGGGAACGTTTTAGGGGAGTCACAAGAGGTGGGCTCAAATCAGTTGATGTTAGTTTTCACGCTTGCCCCAGCGACTTGTGGTACACCCTTGGTCCTTCCTTTAACTTGCCTTGGCATCCCCTTCACAACGACGTTTGAGGGGATGTCGTTGGCTGTCCACGTGTACATTATTGGAGGATAATGGGGGCAAAAGCCCTGGAATTTTGTTGCCCAGTGTTCCCCAAAGGGAGACGACACATTTTTCAGCAAGCGAAGCTTTTTATCTCGAATGGTCCGTGACGGTGAGGAAGTAATCCTGGGGGCAAAAGTGATGATTAGTCCTATAGAATTTCGGCGCTGGAAGCCTGAGTGTTGACTGTGAGGGCTGCATGGATGTCTAATGGCACTGTTGGCAGGGCTTTGATCTGCGATCCAAATCAACCAGCGAAGGCGCTCAACCATTCCATTCACAGTTAAGAGGCAAGCCATAGTGAGGGAGCAGTGACATATTGAGCTTCGCAGCGCTTTCGCGAAGCGATCACCTTCGAACTGCTGACCACGGTCGGCTGTTACGGTGAACGGAGAGCAATGTGATGCAACCCACCGTTGGATGAAAACCCACAAGATTCTTTCGATGCAAACGGTGGGCAGCGGGACGGGTCCGGGCAATCAATCAAAACGATCAGTTATCGTGGGGAGATAGGACAGGTCGTTAAACGATGACAGAGAATCAGCGATTTTGATGCGTACATGCTATGGGGTTAATAAATGGCGATGAACTTTAACCTGTTAAAGGGCTAAACAGCAGGAAGTCACCCACTGTTCTACCGAACGGACCAAACATTTAGGGCTTTAAGCATAGTCGGACTTCTATGAAAAACCGTTGGTTACATAATCGGTGATTAGGATTAACGTTCGGTTGCGGTCGGTGAGATGTGCCCGGCCCAGAACTGGTGTTACGTCATCGCGACGGAACAGTCGATGGCGACTTTGAACATTGCTCTGTCAAGGCCTGGAGCTGCCAAGTTGGGATGCCAGTTTGAACGGCCCAAGTGGAAATTGTGCTCTGTCAACTCGAAGCCCGGTCGGAAACTGTGGTGCCGTACGTCTTCTAAATGTGGTCCGCCGTATCTGCCGACTGCGCCACAGATGCTTGCGGGTTTGTGTTCAGGATGTTTTGCATACCCCTAAGAGGCCGTTGGGGCTGCGTCTCCTTGAAGAAAGTCTCCACCATTTCGGCTATGAGTGCTAATCTTTGCCTGTATCAGCAGACCTGCGATGGTTTACAACCGCCAAGGTCAGTCGTGAGTGAAACCTGAATAATGTTCCAGTCATCGAACAAGCCAACACAATTAAGCACTGCCTGTTTTACACGTTCATACGGTTTCATGGATTCCGGTAACTTGAGAACATCATCCACCACATCATCGACGTGAGGTAGGAGTGCCGCGGCTGAACGTTAAAAACACTTCAGTTCTGTTATTGAATCATTCGCTGACAATCCGAGTTCACACTGACTGACGCGCAATCTGCTGATCCAGTAACGTTTTTCTGGAATATCCAACGGCAGAATGAATAATGCATTCCCGAAAAAATTGCCGAGAAGGCTTTTGTAAAACTGGATTTAATATAGACAACATTCTTGGTTGAAGCGTTGGCCACTACATTTTGCTCGTAACGTTGTTTCATTCCCGATCCACTCACTACTCGATAACAACTAAACAAGTATACAAAAAGTGAGTTTTTCACACCGGATGTGAAAAATCCTCAAAAATTGGGCACGGGGTGCACCAGCAAGACGAAATGGATTATCAGACACTGCTCGGTAACGGCGGGCAATAAAAAATCGATTTCGCAATGGGTCGTATTTTGTCAGTTACGACCGGCCGCATGGTCGAGGCCAGACAACTCTACGCAGCACTTATGTGGACAGACGCACACAAGCTCCCACGCTTGCACTGTGTGATCCGTGATACATTGACAAAATAACGTACATCTGCACTTCACAGGACAGGTCACGCGCCACTCGAGGTAAGGCGGGGGTGGTGCTGTATACCCATCAAGTCCGCCTGTGTGCCCCACACCAGTGCCAGGACTCAGGGTACGCTTTGACTAGTCGCGCTTTTAACAACCAACGATTCACTCGTTCACTCACTTAAGAGTGATGTCACTGCTTGTAAATGTGACAACATAGTATGTACTTTCTCGGAGTAAAGTGTTCTTCTTGCCGCTGTCACTGCCGGTAAGACCAATTTTTGTTTTCACCCGCACAGAAACACAACAGGTGAGTTGGGGGCAGAACGGCTGTTTCCGGAACAATAATTGATGTTTATTACAAGGCGCCCAAAAGGGTGGAGGTGAATGTCTAATTCTGCCAGTTCAAACTTTACAAAGCATACAGTGAATAACGGTACCGGAAACGGTAACAGTAGTTAAAGTAAGAGTAGAGTTGATTGGTGTGGCCCAATTGAACAAGGCGGTGAAGCACAGGGCCACGTCAATATTCAAACCGGTTACAACAATCCTAAAAATGATCCAACAAACTTTAGCAAATTCGCCGGAAAGTGAGACACTGCTCTAATGGACCACGACAAAAACAGCGCTGAGGTAAGTTGTCGCAGTATGAGCTCAATTTCTATCCGTGCTAACTATCACTTAAAGGTGTTTCGTCTAAAAGTAACGATTTGGACGACTGGCACATTTACCGAAACGTCTTGCAAAACATTGCGTTAAGCCTCCAAAGTAATAGAAATTAAGGATAATAAATGGATGTGGGAAATATATGTGAGGTATATGGTAACAGTAACTTACGGTCGCACAAAGATCTGTCAACGGAAACAATTATTCGCACAGACACATCAATCTGTTGCACGGCCCAATGAGTCGGTTGTCCCTGGTACAAATCCATCAGAAATGATAGACAAAAATTCCGTCAAGAACGGAGATCGAGTATTTTTTTGACAGAATGTACTACTAGTCTTGTATAGCGCTATAAAGAGCAGTCACACGAAAGTTAAATTTGGAGGTTTGTTGCGACAGTCTGAGCGAATAATACCCAGTCTAGGTTACACAGTTGAACCACACATGAAGACGCATACCAAGACTCAGCGCACCAAACCCGTTTACTATTATTGACACTGAGCAACATGATGTACAGTGAGGGCAGGCCAAGCTAGCGAGGCATGGAGCGAGTTATGCTTTTGGCCTGGGGACAGGAGCCATAGATTAACAACTTGACTATAACGAAGGTAGGTAGAAACAAAAATTCTTAGAAATTCGCCGTAAAAAACGACTTCCAAAAATATCATTCACTGTAACTGCTGAATTGTCCTTCCGCTGGTGAGAAATACACCTGCTTTCGTTACCTCGGACAACGAGAAAAAAATAGTTTTTTCGGTATTCACAACTACAAGGTGATAAACATAAAGAAGCATAATGTGAGGTTCGGAGCTGGGGATGACAGCGTTCAAGGGAAATCGGTTGAGGATGGCTACTGCGCTGGTAGAATGCTTTTGTTTAAAATATTTGGCCTTCAGTGCTGATTTGCTTCATCGCAGCGGGATGCCCAATCATAAAAACTCTTGGGAAAGAAGGGGTAGGCTCGTCCAAGATGGTACGGTAGGCAGCTGACAATTATCTCTTCACGCAACGTGTTCGGGCCGTCTGGAGATGGGAACACAACAGTGAAGTATCTGCACAACAGATGTGAAGGAAGAACCGACCGTGTCAACTTATTCGCACTGCTACTAGTAATTCAATAACCGGCATCTTCGCGGACACTGGGCGCCACTGCCGTTTTTAATCTCCCTCCTCTAGGGATAATAAATGTGGTGGTTTCAGGAAATAAAAGAGTTGATCGACGAATGTACCTGAAGCTGAGCAACGCCATTTGGATTGTGGACCTAGTAATGCAGCAGATAACTTCGTTGGGCACGAGCGTAAACAAGAACACTGCCATGTTTTTATTTCCACGTGTCAAAATCTCAGCGGTCCGAAATCAAATGAACAACCAAGTAGACCATGACAAACTTTTTTGGCTGTCAAATAAAAACAGTGCAACAACCCACAAAAGAATAAGGTAGTAGAAGGTGGTGGTAGCACGTCGACTTGCTTAACAATCTCCTGCTGGTGCCTACCGGGCAGTCACGTTACAAACTTTGACTGCCTAAGCGTTTAGCAGTTCTAGTTGAGGCCAAGCACTCTACTCGGTTTCAACGCACTTGTTACTTCTAATCAAGAAAACGAAAACACCTCTAGCGCCTATTCGCCCCATCGATCAGTAAACCGGATAAAGGAGCGGAGGGCATCTGTTCATAATGTGGTCGGATATGTATACCGAACGCTGGTTCGTCGGTGCATGCCCGTACGCATCAACGCAGAAATAGTGCAAAGCAAGAGATAGGTTTTCAGCCTCCTCCAACCTTAAGCTGCGCTGACCGCGACCGCTGCATTCCAACCGGAACTAGTTTTGGTCAACACAGGGGACATGCGCATCCTGCTGAATTCAGCCGCGAGAAGCTTAGATGCACGAAGGCCGCCGGATTGGCTGCTCTTGACGAACACACTAATGGGATGGATACATTCTGTTTCGATCTTCACGAACTTCACTACCGGCCCTTATCACATTCACCCGACCGTACTCTGGAGGGCATCGGGATGCGTCTATATACTGTGAATTGTCAGAAAAACACCGCCTCCGTCATAAATCCAACCAATGCCTCACAGACAAACATGACGTCGGGTAATCAGTCTCAAGCTGATGAACACTGCCAATGAATTCCCTGTCCGACCTGGACAGAAATGCCACAACTGTGGTCCATTAGCGAAGACTCCCCGTATAGCAGTGAATTTTTAGCACTTGCCCGCGGCCTTCCTGCAAGCATTTCCAAAACAGTACAGGCAAAGTTACCGATAAACATGCCTTACGAGCTTTTACGTGAGCTTGATAACTGATGGCCCGACGAAGCGCCCGTATCACTGCGGGAACTTACACGACCAGAAAGCACATCCGGAAAGCTGAATACGCCGCAAACCGAACCTTATACCACCAGCGTAAGGGAAGTCCTGCTTTTGAAATCTTTTCTGGGAACTGGAAAACGGCTTATAAAGTGAGATGCGACCTCCCTCGTAGTACCAACAAATACTAATCCGATGTAATTTCGGTTCATCCGCACATTCATGAGCGATTATGACGTGTGATTCTGCCTCCCGTTTGGTCCCTTGTCGACCCGAGCGCTGGGAAGAAAGTTTCTTGCACAGTGAAGAGCATAGAAAGTGCCACCAGCGGTTTGGGCAAACTGCTGTTCAAATATTTGAAGCGTATTGAGGTCAATGCCTTGGCCACGTATTTCTATCCCCTCTTGCTAACTGAGTGTCGTCCTGTATCAAGCTTTCTGTTACAACGAACTGATACCGACAGTCGTAAGTTTAACGTTGGTACGTTGCTTTCACAATATACTGACTGATCTTTGGAATAAGCGTTCGCGACTGTCGGCTATCCAAGTTGCATTACCAAATTGTGATAGGTACTCCCGAAGTGACCCTACTATTCCATGTGGTGCCCCGAAACCGACGCGTCAGGTCTTTCAGCATGTGCTCCACCTTTAATAACGTGTCCAAGGCGTCTGGTTCTATATCAGGATTAGACCATCAGATCTACTCAAGCGTTCACTGCTCCTGCCCCTCTAACAGGCTACAGTGCCCATTCCTATCAAAATGCTTCCGTCACGCCGGAAGGCGCCGTCCTCCGGTCCCAGTGTCATGGTTTCCAGGTCGGCCGATTGTCGCATCTGCTACTCATTATGACAATGGGTAAGATGTTGGCTTCATTCCGGGCGGAGCTTGGCCACCAGCTCTACGATAAGCAAATCAGCCGCTCCGCGTAAGCTGACGATCTGATCATAATGGCGGAGAATTCGAAGCGTCTGTTCGAGAAACTTGTGGTCACCGCTAGTGCTGCGTAACTATCTGGACTGAAGATCAGCACTCATGGGACTAAACTCATCGCTGCCTGCGACAAACAGGCACAACACAACAGATTCGGTCAAGGGGTCTATTCTGTTTGGCCCGGACTATGTTCACTCCTTGATTGCCTCTCACGCTGTGACCTATCTTGGTCTCCCGCTCACCTGGAAAGGTGGAACATCCACCAATTACCGACTGCAGCTTCGCACGATGATTGTTGAAACAACCGAAACGCTCCCAAAGCTGCATTATGACTTATATCCACTTAGACAGCACTCGATCCCAAAGATGAATTACTCGCCAGGTATAAACAGCGTCTACAGGAATACGCTGAAAGTCATGGGCTGCAAAATTTGCACGTTTGTTCGGCAGTCTCCATCTTAAGAAACATACACCAGTAAGCCACATCCATACCCCAGTTTGGTTGGGTGATCTTGGCATTCTAAATTCGTCCACTACCATTAGCACAAATCACGAGTGGACAGACTACTCTCTAGTCAGAGTCCTTTTCTGAGGAACGTGGCCAAAGATGATTCCTTTGCCGCTGTCATCAGGAGCGTCATGAACCCTGTATGTCTTCACGGTGCTGCAGTGAAGAACAAGGAGAAAGGCCCATGTGACGTGAATAGAGAGGCTGTACCACAATCAGGATGACCGTGTTCTCCGGGGAAGTTCCCGCTATCAGCTCTTTGTTCATTGACTGCTGAATTCAGAACGCGCTCTCCGGGATCTTTGTTTCTACCGTCCTACTTCCATGTGGTCCTTTTTGGAAGAAGATCCGAAGTTCTCGAGGTGACAAAACTGACCAATTGGCTCTCTGTCGTAACAGCTTCGGACGATCAGAAGGCCTCGCTCACATTCCCAGTCGCGCTGTATCACCCACGAGGCATGTTGCGCCCAACACCTGCCTAAGGAGCTGGCTGGCAAGCTGCGCAATCTGGGCCACGAAATCCTCGAGGGGCTACGAGTACCAACGGCCAGCCAGTTCACAAAACCCTACTTCACTGCGGTTCGTGACTACGCAGCTGTGGTACTGAAAGTCAGTCTAGTGGACGACTACCAAAGCCAATTTATTTGGACGGACAAAGTTGTGAAGTACTGGGACCGACTCTCATGAAACCGCTATTCAGTCGGCTCTCCATACTATGAGCCGTGACTTGGGCCGTATTTCATCTTCCCCTCCGATCGTCCGTCTCCAAGACATCGTTACACTCTTCTTGCAGCACGATTCCTTGACAGAAGTTGTCCTGCTTAGCGGTCACTGATTTATACCTCCTGAATGTTTTAGGATGCCTGAAAATTTGTGCAGGGAACTTGGTATTGGTCATTGCTACCTTTTGATGGGTGCCTCATTAGGAAGAACATCTCCCGATGATTGGGTCTCGGCTGTGCGTCCCAAAGAGGTTTTAGTTTTGGCAGATTCCATTTTACTTTCACACTCTCCACTGGTACCCGCCTATCTTCCCTCATCTTCCCAAAAGTTTCTACGTATTTTTCCGAAGCCATTCATATCAACTAATGGCGAAACTCTTCGACTATTCATTTTCTCCACCCTGAAAAATCCTTTTTCTGGCATGATCTTGAACATGAGGCCTACGTTACCCTTGTGAAGCAACAATTGATGTAACATCTTAACATTTTTTATCGAATATTGAAAATCTTGAGAACTATTGTTTCAGAAGCAAGTGAGCCATCTGCCTCTTTATAAACTAAAGTTTTCCTTCATTATTTTGTCCGTTTTATTACTCTATTTCTATAATTGGTGTCCTGTACAATTAACAATTATGTGTACGTTATATAGTTCTCGTTAATATGTGTGTACTGATCACGCTCATCTGAGCGTGTTCCTCACAAATGGGTTGAGAAATATACCATTATTATTATCATCATCGTTTACCGCAAGCAATTTTCAATTGATGATCAGAATTACTGAAGTCTGCCACTCCGGTGAAAGGATTTCCCTATTATTTTATGTTTTCGACTATGCCTGCGCAGCTTCTGTAAGGACCCCGGATGCAACCGTGTTCTATTGTTCGTCTGGTCTGTACGCATGATTTTGTTTACGCCTGCCATCCGAGGCCTGACATGAACGCAGTGTCACCTCTTTCAGCTGTGCAACTAATTGCACGCAGCGAATGTTTGCTCCTCTTCTAACGACCCATCTGTCCTTCTATCATCCAAGGTCGTTTGACCTTGTCCTTTTCGAACGTTGTTTAACGCATTCGAAGTTTCCACGCACTCCTCACTTGGCGGGCTTTTGAGTGTCGCCGAGTAGGCTGGGGCCCACCTCGCGCTTCTCTTCTTTCTTCTCTTGGTTGCTTCCGTTGGTCCCAGCTTAGACTAGAACTAACTGCTTACCATATTTCCAAACATTGCTGGAAACATACGGTTTGTTTCCAAACCCTGGCGCGCTCTTTTAGTACAGTGCGTGATGGAAATACGTTGAGGCTGCTCCTTACGAAAGGCGTTACAAATTGTCAGCGAACGAGGGTCGAGCGCATACCCACTTGTCCACTACGTGCCGCACTACATTTGACAGACAGCTTGCATCTGCCGTGAGCCAAGAAAGCGAATGGTCCAAGGATTATGTATTCGGGAAACCAGCACACGGCTTATGCGGTTCAACACGACTACAAGCAAAAGCACTCATTTGAGCACGACTGTGGTCCCAGAACAACACGGTTGCCATGATCGCCGGTGCTCGATTCCTTAACGTACTAAGAACCATCTCATGCGGTGCTGCGATTCAATGCCCCTCGTATTTTTACCCGCATCTATTTTGTTGTCAAGATTCATGCTTCCGCCATTCTCATACACATTTTGTTCATGTCTTTTTCTTATCGAAGTATCATAATTTACAAGGCTGGCTTTCGTGGACCCGATGTTGATTTTTCCCATTCTCAGTGAAATACACCGGGCGCGACGTTCCACTATTATGTACGGTCTCCCCCAATGTTGCCTTCAGGCTTCACCGATCCCTGTTCATCCGCTGCATCTCGACTCGGCAAACTTGCAGCCGGCTGCTGCTTGGAAGCTTCTTGTGCGTCTGTCAAGTTGTGATTGGCCATGTTCCAAACTTATGTTAATTCACGTGTACTCACCCGTTGGTCTCTCTATAAACCACTCTTTTGATTGACTGGCAATTGTGGAACGTGCTTATACGTTAGCTCGAATAGCGACGTTTCCGTTGTTTCTTGTGGCGAACACCAGTGGGCCAACAGAATCACTGGTAGTGTTTACTCCCAGCTTCTCCCTTTCACTGTCACGCACCAATTGACGGTGCGATTGCTCCTTTCCGCCAATCCATTCGGCTGAAAATTATATGGGGCCGTGTGAATTTCCTTGGTGCCCAATCGTCCCAACCAGTTCCAAAACTTCTCACCTTCAAAGCAGGGGCCTTGGTTAGTCAATATGCTTTGCGGTATCCCTTGGTGTGTAACGATGTTTCCCATCACTGCTCTGCCTACAGTGCTCGCGCGCTGATCGCGTATGGCGGCTGCTTTGATTCACCTTGTAAAATGCTCATTCATGACAAATGATATATTGATTTCCAGGAGCTTTTGCTGGGAGGGAGCCCATCACATCCACCGACCATAATCCCCCATTTTTATTGACCGAGATTGATTGCGTGGGATACTGACTGGGCTGGTTAGTGCTCTTCAGAATCTGACGCTGATGGCGCGCCGCACACGACCGTTTGCATCATCCTTCATTCCAGGCCAGTATGTCCTTCGCTCCAGCATTCCACAGGTTCCATAATATCCCGTATTAGCCAACTTATGACACTCCTTCCCAACTGTCGTTGTCAGCTCAGCCGGCATCACCGGTAGGTTTATTCCCTCCCGCAGACGGCGCTTTAAAATTCCTGTACTGATCACCCGCAAGTCTGACCAGCGCATTCTGAAAGCGTTTGCTTATGAATTATCCTCGTCTTCTGGCGGTTGTATTCCCAACTGAAGTTGGTCAATCACCTCCCAGGTTGCTACATTCATTCTGTTTTGCTCACAACTTTCAGGGGTCAGTTCAAAGCTGCCAACTCCTGTCAAGTCTTTGTGTGTCTCGCCCATGCGTTGCATCCAGGAAGGCAAATCGTGAACATAACCTGCTTCTTTGGATACATGTCGAATTGTGATGTCTTACTCTTATAATCGTAAAACTCGGCCAGCTAGTTTTCCTCGGGGACCCTATGTCGACTCAAACCACCTCAACGGTTTGTGATCGGTCTTCACATGGAAACATCTGCCGAGCAAGTACGGCTTACACTTTGCCAAGACACACGATCGCCAAGCACTCCTCCTCTATCGTTGAGTGGTCAGGTTCAGTAGGAACTAACACCCGACTAGCATAGTCCACAACACCGCCCTCCTTCTATGGTACAGCTCCGATTCCTCTATCGCCGTTATCCGTTGCGACAACGAAGCTGTGTCCAGTCACTTGCAATTTCAGGGTCCGCTGCGCACTTCTCACTGATTGTTGAATCTCGACAAGCGCCTTTTTGAATTTTTCTGATCAACAAAATTCGCTATCAGAATTGCGTACAATGGGATCATGAAGTCACGAAAGTTTTGATGAGGTGACTGAAAAACCCAAAACAACCTCAAAACCATCGCAACGTTCTCTTCGAGGTTGCAACGGAATAGCCTAGATCTCCAGCAGCCTCTGGGGCAGTGAATGGACCTCATCTTGACCGACTTCTTGACCAAGAATACTGCCGTTTGTTCCATCACCTGAGACTTTGGGCCATGGACCTGCAGGCGGGCTTGTTCAGTCTTCTACATCACAGCTGAAACGTACCGTATGCGTTGTATTAGGCGAAAGACGCATGTTTCAAAAGAGGTCAATTATTATTGCGTGCTAGTGTTCATTCGGTTTATACCAATTAATCGCTCACATCAGCGCAATTTACTGTACTTCATGACATTCATTCGCTTGGAGACGTCTTGGATATCGCTTATTATTGGAAAAGAATATCGTGACACAATTCCCACAAAGTCAACAAATTTTCAAAAATTGCTAGTCGCCAACTAACCATCCTCGCGCAGAAATGCGTGACAGTGACAAAGAAAGACGTAAAATCTTGCGCGAGCAACACCTGCTACACTCCTGTTAAGGAGACCAAAGCCACTACTGAAACGGTACCGCGGTAACGCATGGACACACTTGGTCATCCCCTGAGTGTTCCTCACGAATCACTCACCGAAATGGGATGGGTATTTTTTCATGTATGGCTGTGTAAAAAAAGTATCAGAAACTGGTTTCATGTTTGAGAACAGGCCCATGCACGTACGCCGCTCACGCTAATCTTGTCCGATCGAACCTGTTCATGATAATTGTGAGGGCGTCAGCTGATTAAGTTCAGCAGCCTTGTTTTCTTTGTCGCATGGAGAACGAGTAGTAAGGCGTTTGAAAAGCCGCATGGTTGTTCGCGTACTCACGGTTATCGCTTGGCTCAACCGGCTCTTTTGGAACGTTCTGGAGGCAACTCAATGGCTCCGGCGACCGCTCCGCAACATAATCTGTATAGGCGATTGTTGTGATGTTCACTAAAGAATTTGGACTGAATTTCTCTCGAAACCATTCTTCCTGATTTGGAACGTGTCGGGGAGGGTCTGCTTACAAACGGATGGTCTAATGTTTCCCTTCTACAGTTGTCCACTTCAGCGGTCACTCCAGCAGGGATGATGAGAAAATTCTTGATGAAGGATGCAGGTAAGTAACAGTGCCATTCAACACTGCTACCACTATCGTTTAAGACAAGGATGCCGTCGGTACGGGTAGAGTGACACAGAAATTGTTCGCGCGACTTTTTTGAAAGCTCGTTTGGCTTTGAAAGCCATCGGCATTATGTCGGGTCACTTGAAGGGAAAGATGCCTCAGTTGCCTTGAATGGATGTACTCTGTTAGGAGCACTGCGGCAGTAAGCTTCCACATTCATCGAGGGTGGGCAATAATTTCGCTTAAATTTGGGTGACTGCATAAGACGTACCATATGTGGGCGATGGATAGGAGACATGAAAGTTCTGCGGCTTCAACTACACGTCGACGGAGTAACACTTGTCAGCAATTCACGTTTACAAGTGTGGCTTATCCTGGAAAGGATGACATCTCTTCAAACACCACCGTTCTTCGTAAGATTATTCTGCGGTTTGCGGAATATCCTGACAACCCGATTAAAGACTTCCTGATTTCATTGAAGGATAGTTTATTGCCGTCGACACATGGCAGTCATTTGCATGCGGTGTTTGTTTGCGCGGTTGATGAAAAATCATACTGGTTACTATTGCTGTGAAAACTATACAGTACCTGGAGTGTGCGTTAACCGAAAAATGGTGTTCCCACCGAGTAGTTATCGTTTAATAACAGAACGTTCTCAGAACTGACGGCAACCAGAACGTCTCGTTTGTCGATCCCCTTTTGAAAAGTTAAATGTGGATAGGATAACCTGGTTCACGCTCAATCATATGCAAATGGTGTGCTTGGGAATAATGAAGAGTTCCATGAACGTATGAAGAGCGGATTCAACGGGAAGAAGTGTCCGTCTAGGATCATCCCGGACGAGTCATTTGAACAACAGAATGATGAGACCGAGATGTGCGCTCACCTTTGGGTTCTTCGTAGATGTCAATCCGTGGTGGACTGCGACCGTTTATAGGCTACGTAATTTCGCCAGACCATTTTGTACGTTAGTTTTGTGGCTTCAGGATGAACAGTGGGTGATGAAACTTATGAAAATGTCAAATTCCCCGTTTTTATTTACTTAATCTGCTGCTCAGAGTGGTGCTTTCACCATGTGACGATATTGTATCAATGTTACGGAAAATAGCGATTCAGTTTGCCATCCTCTGCTTTGATTTGGAGCTTGTGTTCCACCTTCATTCTGCACGAACAACTGGACTTATTTCGCGTTCCCGTTTGGGTGATATGTGAGGACTTTGCGAATGTTCGTTCGATCTCCAGATATGCCCGCCTTTCAAGTCTTCCGGCGAGTAATGGAGATGATGCAGGCGCGGATGCCATACAACATCGGAATGATGGATGACTGCACTAGCATCGTTCATTCCGCTGGCAACGGACAAGAAGGGTCAGCTCATTCACGAAGGCGTGATGCACAGCGATGTCAAGCATAACGGCGCTTTTTCAGTGGACGGTTTACCCTTAATACCGCACCGTTTTTTATAAACGTCAACCAAATAATTTCGCTAATCGAAAACTCCTTTTTAGATGTAGCAGGTTGTCGGGTTCGTGGACGAAAGCGTTAGAACAGTGCACAAGTCGTATATCTCGCAGACAAGTTGTGCACTTAGGACAGGACTAGTGTCCACAGAGCACCACAAGTTGTTGCTGAGTGGCAGGACAGCGCCCATGGGCTCGAATCGTTACAAAGTCAGGATGCATCTTGCAACAGATACGCCGTTTCAATTTCCCTCATACATTTTAGATGATTGGCACTTGGCACACAACTGCCAAAGAATCCTAGTCCGCCAGCCAGGCACAGTGAGTTAGTATGTAAAGACGAATTCGTGAACGAAGTTAGGAAATCGAAAAGTAAGTCCGTATACCAGAAATTTTTTACCGTCTCCATTAGGCGAAGTGGCGAACTTCGTTTTCCAAAAGATTAGACTGAGTGAGGAGTTGCACGCCCTACGGCTGAAAGTTATTGTGCCGCAAATTCAACATGTTACTGCGGGTCCATAAACAATCAAACTATTTCTGGTACGCTTCCCCATACAATCCACAGAAAGCATGCAAGCGCTCAATATAAAATTGGAGGGTGTGGATGTTGATTTTGTCAAGGTTTGTTGCGTTATTTTGA
>QNGE01009008.1:0-14366 GCA_008508345.1 Paragonimus westermani | reverse complement strand
AAGGTTGTTTGTTTTGAACGTGCTCAAAGTGCCATACAAAACTTTTGTATATATATATATCAGTTAATAGTTTTTATTTTATCAAATTAACCAATGTTTTTCTCAATTTTTACTCAAGTAAAGNAATTAACCAATGTTTTTCTCAATTTTTACTCAAGTAAAGTTGTTCTACCGGCTGCATTGTTGTGAATGCACTAACTCCTTGTAAAGGTGGATATTGGCTTTTGCGTTTCTTTATCAAGAACACCAGCAACACTGATGCATACGTGGTTACACTCGGTGCTTAACTGTGATGAAACTATACGGTGAAAGTGGAAATAAACCATTAATTTGAAGGCAGCATAAAAAGACAAACAACGGAAAACCAGCATAGGCTCAGCTAGCCACCAGCTAGGAGTCAGTGCTATACAAACACTTAAGTTGCAACCTGAAACAATTTGAGCATCATCTACAATTGAACACACCTGTTGTAATTCCACACGCTTCTCACCCGGCTCCTTTCGGGAAAAAGCAATGAACTCCAGTTTTGCCGTTGTTAAAGGCTATCAGTAGAGCATATCCTAGCCACGGCCGAGAATAGGTATGGGTATTGTTCAATTTACATCCAAATCAAAATTCTCTACTACTTATAATTATTCAGGAGTACGTTTACACCTTCTAGGCAGTCTACTTCAGGCGATTAATATCGCCACTCAGCAGGTGATTTTTGCACAGGTGACTGGTTGATAACAAAATGATTTATGAGAGTGTATTATGTCAGGCGTCATTTATCCTAAGGTCTCCAGCTACATGTCGAGTGGTTCAGAAGTACTCCAGCCCTAGGGACTTACTTCTATGACACACCATCAGACTATATTCTCCCCGCCTGACTCAGTCAGTTGCACCAAAAACGGGGATAACACGGTGTGAATTAGAACTTTTAATTCATTACGTGATTCAGTTTGATCGGAATTCTGGTACTCATGAGTGCAAATTTTATGTTGCTCAAGTCTCACCGCGAAGTGTTTAGAACTGCCGAGCAGTTACTAACCTCACTGAGACTATGGCTGGGAGTAAAGGGATTTCGAACTGTCTTCTTCAAGGATACACCATCGATTCATACATTTCACATTAAATTACCTATTAATTCACAGTTCTGAACACAACATTTAGTGTTTCCATTAGGCAGAAGGGATTTCTTCAGGAATTCAAGTGCGAACGGCTTATCACAAATGCGTACGTTTTTCATCACTGATACCACGGAAGTTAGGCGGATACAGAAATCACATATCCTTAGCCTTTATCACATGCACATCACTACACACGAAAACATGCAGAACGAGTCACTTAATACTCATTAAATGACTTGGCTTTGAAAGGTAGCCAGAACGTAGACAGTAAATTGGGTGATTTAGTTTTTATTTGGAGGGTGACCTCACTACATTACACTGTGGTGGATTTAGTTGAAATCTTGGTTTGCCTGAATTTATATGAACTGAAGAGAGCTGTTAGAGCACAACACATACGAACAGATATCACAAGGACAGGTCAACATTGATGGCAATGATTCAGCAAACAAAAAATACTACAAGAAAGTCGAAACTACAATTTCGTGACACAGTCTGACAACAAGTTAACTGACAAAGAATTCTGAACGCTGACCTTCCGAAGAAAGCATTATGAATCCATTTTCAGAGGATCTTTCTACTCCCGCCTCACTGTCTCACTAGCATGCGCTACAGTATAATATAAAATGACTCAAAGTGATTTGAATGATTTATAACTATACTCATATTCCTGACTAAATGAGTGGAATTTAAGTTAGGCTATTTGTTATACTTCAAACCACTGAGACGAATCTTTCCCAGAAACATTTCCGGTGAACAAGCTTACTTATCGATTGGGCCTATTCTAATGTTTTTCTTCTAAAATAATTAACCTACTTAGTTTTTGAACTTTTTTTAGAGCAAAATCTTCCATTCACACTTTTCTCCATTAAAATACAAAGGTATATCGCTCATGACGTATATCAGCGTGTCTTCTTCAGCTACTTGAAATAGGCACCATCTCAAAGGGGTTCACTTGCCAAATGCTACTGTATGTATGCTGAAAGCAGAAATATTTATGACTTTTGGTTAGATCGCGAGGGATTAGACGTTGCTGACAAAAATTTGATTTCTCAAGCTCAAAATGAACTGGAGGAGTAGGTTAGTAATCGTGAGAATTTGGTTTACGACTTTGCCAACAGTATTACAAGAACCGTTACACGCATTCAAAGTGAATTTTTGAAAAGCGCCCAAATAATCTATTTCGCATCAGTTTTGAGTTCACCGTTGAAGTGCTTCATTATGGCCGTGAAAACATCCATTTGTTTTCAAACACAAAGTGTATTTTAGCTGCTGGTGGGTAAAACCTTGAATCCTAAATGCCGTAATATGGCTGTATATGTTCAAGCTGAAGGTTTTTGGAGAAGTTTCCTAATAACCTTCATTAGTTAATTTGTCCACGAACTTCGGACCACAACTTAGGTTACAGAAAACTCAAAACTTTTGCCTGGGTTTTTATGCTGAAGGAATCACACCATCTTTTTCCCTGGGGACTAAACTTTGGTAAGTTCCGTAATCCTCTGAAGTAAAACGCTCAGTCAACTTTTCTACAATTTCCCGATTTCAGTAATGTCGCAGCAACTATACTGTGAATACTGAACTTTCGTTTGACTCATCTTTCCTCTAAGGAAATACAGTTGAGTTACAATAATGTTAGTGTCATCAATTTTCAAAGTAGCAGATTACTTTCCCAGGTTAAATTTATTTTTTCCTGAGCAGGTCTATTGTTGGACAACTTTTGGTGTTTTGTGTAAGTCATTTTGCAGTTAAAACTGAGTTTGTACCAATTACTCAGCAACGGTGCATTTCAACAATCAACCTGTTTGACAGGCCAATAGCTTAATGCTTTTCGCTAATAGTCAGTCGTATTACTCAAACAGAACTTGCCAAAAAACATCAACATCTCAGTAGTGCTAATCTATGAGTCATGCACTTTCTACCCATGTGTGGTCTGCTCTAATGCACTATGTCAGACAAATTTCCACCTTCTTTCTGATCTGCTAACGTCATAAATCAGATTTTTATTGTCAACGATCACCCGAGATTAATGTTGGCTGAAGTACTCTTTCACTTACCGTAATTTTTGTTTCAGCGCAATCACAACTAAAATACAGGTTGTATGCTTGTTTACAACCCGAAGTGTTCGAGCTTGAATGAAGCATATCTTTATAGGTTGGAAGATTTAGAAGGATATATGGCGAATGATAAGAGGTCTCTAGGGAAAAACATGTCAAGCTTGACAGGCAAATTTTATGAGCAAGAGTTTCGGGGATTCAGTGAACAAGCTACAACGACGCTGAATTCAGTGATAGGCTAAATGCAACGTTATAAGTTATGAAAAGCCTTCGGACTGAAATGGTTAAGTTTTTTACCCCACGTCAGATCTCAGTGTGGCAGTCGGAGTACAGGTTATTATATACACAATGTTAGACAACAGATCTGGAGATTACTGGTTGAGAATAATTAAAAGGGTAATCGATTGTTTTGAGCCAACCAGTATATACACATTACACTGAACTAGTTTAGCAGTATATCATTTGCGAACTTTCGAAATTTTATCTGCTGTGCGTACATATCACAACGATCGATGCGTTACTGCTGGTCCCACAAACCACTTGACGTTGAACACTCTTCTAAGACTTCAAATGAATTACATCAACGTTTATGACTTTGAATTGTCCTTCTGCAAGCACCTACAGGAATGATTTTTGTCAGGTAGATGAGTTCTACTCAGTGTCTACTAACTAAAGAGAGCTAGCCTACTCTTTCCTAGAGATATAATTCGTGGTACACCGCTTTCAGAAAATGTCGAAACTAAGCAATTTTGGTGGGCAACGTATCTTGTGTACCTGACCAAGTGGTTAGGCACATTGGTTGATTTGGCGAAGACCACTGTGGAAAGTCTGCGCTTACTCAAGTTTCGGGTTGACAACAAAAACGGCGTGCCCTAACAAAGCATTCGCTATAGGGGTTGAGCTGCGCAACCGAAACCTGAGTTCGGAAGGCTTGTAGTGTAATTCAGCCAGCCAACCGTCCCAGTGTCTCATACGTACTCCAATGAACGGCTTAGGAGATCGGCTGTCCCAGTAGGATTTCGTAAACAGTTCATGTTGGGTTTCTTCCTTTTTTTCAAGGACTATTGCATAGACTTTATACAGAACCCGCCGACGCTTGGAAAAGACCAAAACCACAACTCGTAAGTTTAGACGCTGCTAAACTTTGTTCCGATATGTGGCCATATGTGACGCATATTTTTCAGGTCATACTTTGAATTAGGTTAGGAAACATCCGTCACGTCAGTACTACCAGCCCGAACGCAGCATGATCTGGTACTGTTGAAAACCTTGGGCAGGCGGACGTACAGATTGAACTGTCCATCACATGGCCTGACCTGTGTTCAGTGGAATAAAACTACCGATTACTATCGTCGTGACCTTGCGAAAGAACAGATGCTCCACAGCTTTAACTTAAAGGATTCGATGAAGTTTTAATTGTACACTACTACACTCTTGTGTTTATTCATTTCTAGATTACTGCCAACAGCAACACACACACAAGCTTGCTTGGCTCCTTGTCGCAACACTTCTTTTAACTATCTGTCAGTGAATGCGTCGGAACGTGTGGTAGATTAGTTTCTCTTCAAAACTACTAATTGTAATGCATGAATCTGTCTCTTTTTCTTGTTTCCTAGTGGATGGTAGAACACATATCACTTAAATTACCGATCAAATAGGTTAAATGTGAAATTAGATTTGTTGAATATAAGGATTCATTTTGGTAAACAATGAAGTGACCACCATTGTGCACTGACTAAAATGATCACGTGATGCGCACCACAGTGAAAAGAGCACTCTAGCCATAATTTAGCTTAAAGACAGGGACTCGTGGGTACGATTTTAAAACCTTGCCAAAGATATTTCGAGTGTAGATTTTCTAAGAATTAACTCTACTTCATTCATACGTTCTTGATTATGAACCGGCGTGATTCTTCCTCCTGCCTTGTGATGGTTTGACTTCTATATATCACTATCATCAAAATATTATGGTCAATGGAAATGTGACGCGGTTGCTTCTGAAGTAAGATATTTCTAATATGCACTGTCACCTTGACATATTGTATAGTCACCACGCATGCGTTCGACTGGAAGCCCAGTTGATTAAACATTAAATCGAATTTGTTCTTCCCCTCAATTCGCGGTCAAAAGCGCGAACTAACATTAATTGGAATTAGGCTTTGTTCGGATTATAGTTAACAATGAATTGACAAAAACCGTTGGAATACTGGATACGAAGCTTCAGTAAATCAGGTAGGGAAAGTGATTGCAAAATACTCCGTCTGATGTTATCGTCGAATTTTCGTTGCTAGCCTAGAGAAGAGAAAGACTATAAGTGGTTGAATTGGGCGCTACGCTTTAGTTCAAACGTTGATTTTTCTGTTTACGCAATCTTAGCCAATGTGAGCTTTTGAGTGGCTGAATGTCCTCCGACTGACACGGTGGACTCAGAGTTCACGATAAGCCCAGGTGGCAATCTTGATAGCCATTCTATAGTTCTTCCCATTTCCACCTGAGGTGGAACAAGAGTGTGGTCGAGGTAATGTTTAATATTTGAGCAGTGTTACGCCACATTATCTTGATAAAACTTTTCCTGACTGCGCGCTTCCTGCGACTTAGTAGGAGAACTACACACCGATTTGATTGCCTCGAATTGGGAAAATCTTGAATGAATGTCAGTTTGCTGTTTCAGGAATACCGCTTTTAAGTAGGGATTTATATCAAAGAGATATTTTCATTATTTCACATTTGCAAATAATCTTGGACTGGATTGTTAAAAAGTGACCAACTCATCAGTGGTTGGATGTTTATCAGATATGGAGCTTTTACGAAATATCGGCTGAAGAAAAATCGCAATGATTGATACGCTTACGTGAATGACGAAAGCAGAATACGTCAGGCCTATTTATATCTAGTTAACCCGCTTCTTGCACCATCAAATATCTATGAGAACTGAAATTATCTTTCTAACGTATTGTTTGCACGGTTACCTTAGACGCGATAAACCATTATGCTATACACTAAGTGCTTATCTGGGGAATAGAAAGGACTCCTTGAAAAAATTCTGGGATTGTTAACTTATTTGAGGATGGCCATTCATCCCCGTTATGGGGGTCTAAGACTTTAGATTCCCTCCCACCGCCATCTCGCAAATAACTGGACACAGGCCAGAATTTTTGTCACCCAACTTTCTTATGGCTGACTTTGCGTTTTCATTGCAGAACGTGTGCCGAAACACCTGCCCATTGCTTTAATCTGTTACTCAGGTAACCTACCGCATTTATTTAATCCGCGCAAGTTTAATAGAATGATTCGATTCAAGCGCGTTTGAGTAGAATGCTTCGGCGGGCTGGAACACTGCGTGAGGAGTGTTGTAGTTCCCTGCCATGTTCTCACCGATCAGTTTTGGGCAGTGGGGGGCATAGGCTCAAGTTAAGTGGTTAAGCAAACTTAGTTGTTTCAACATTCGTAGAAAGGACTGATGGGCTACCGGTAGCACGCCTTTCGTGAAAATATTCAATCAGTGTAATTGATGTATGCATGGGTCATTCCAGAAAATGGATTTTATACTGAAATGTATGTGCAAATTGTGAAGTATTGTGATAGAACTCTCCTTATTAGGTGCCGCCCAGTAAATGCGCGTTTTACAAACACTGTCAGTTTTCAATCCATTAATACTCACTTCGGACTGTAAATCGAGTGGGAGTTATGCAAATCCCATTCCTGCAGCGAAAACAAGCCTATCATATTCAAAAGCTTCTATATTACCCTTTACAACGTATCTACTTACTCTGTTTCCTGTTATTCATTTTTCCATTTTCAACCATAGCAGATTCGGGACTTCCTCCATACGAAAGCTGTAAATCCAGCCGTGTTGCCGGGATACCTGTTGCAACTTAGCCCTCCATAATGAACTGTAAACAATTGTCAGCCTTTTAGCCAGTGGTCATCAAGTGCCAATTAGTTCTCATCATCATGTGGGTAATCTTGTATGTGTGCAGTGAAGGAATGCGGACAAGCTGTGTTCGATTCGCACAGTAGGTCAAGTTGTCGAAGTGCCTGTGCACAGCATATCAGGTTGGGGCGTCCTTATGGAGTTTGGACACAAAGATATCAATACCTTCTTATGATTGGCAAATAAGTCTGATCAATCATTATTATTATTATTATTATTGTTAGACATTACAATAGCCTTAGAATCCGGGTTGCTTGCGTCCGATTAGAGACTAAGAACAGGACAGAGTTGGTAAAATATTTCCTTGGCCGGTAAAACATGATCAAAAATTGAAATTCCCAACCTGCGCAGAGTGTGACGAGTGGCACTGGGTTATCGGGTGGATTGTATTTAACCGACAAACAGAGTCAAGTCGGGTGAACCTTTTCCATTGGTGATACCAAATGGCACGACTTACAGTGTTTGACATTTCGAAGAATCAGCCACGCCTGCCGTGAATATATAGCGTTCCTCTTAAGGTCATCTAACGAGTGATTTCAAGAACATGTCAGTTATGGTTAGGTGTTAATTTTTTCTAAATAGGCCAAATATATCAAGGTGTGTTTTGTTCTAATTTCAATCGTCAAATTTGATTTCCGAAGTAACTGTCCCAATCAATTTTGACAAACAGTATGCTTCTTCTGGTGGATGCCTTCAAATGGGCTCAAAATATACATGTGATCATCTTAAATAAGAACATTGTGAAGAACATATGCTTTCGAGAAATCTGTCTTCAGATCGTTACACTTCTGAAGGTTGAATAGCAGAATTCGTTGAAAATTGGCGAAAAACGCAGTTACGCCTGTATAGGATAGTTTGGACAGTCTGCCAATTTTAACTCAGGGTGAGTGTATTGTGCTTTCAGAATGGTTTTCTAATAGTTCATTTATCGATTACTTCGGTCTAAATCTGAATCTCTTTCAAAATGGTTGGATATCCCGTTGGAAACTTCCGGGTGTTTCAGGGGAATTTTCTAACAATCTATTCAACCATGAAAACAGAAAATGTCACCTAATGAAACCTCTAGTCCTCTTTCGCGATAACTTTATTGAGGTGTTCAAAACAGTTTTTAACATGTGCATAAAACACCACCATTGAGCAAGTAATTTCAGCTAACTAACTAGAGGTTTGATATTATGGAATAAAGTATATTTATGGAGTTTGGGGTGGAATATTTAGTCGCTAATTACTTTGGGCTTATTGTCTCGTTTCCGTTTGCGACAGTAGACATAATATGTCGCTTACTGAGCTTTCGATCCTTGTTCATGTAACCCTCTAACACCAGTAACTGTTCCTCTGGTTTTATTATTCCGAGTTTTGTGCTGGGTGCAGTTTTTCCATTGAACGTGGTTGCGGAAGCCAATAAGTGCATCATAAATTAAAACATTGGTCTTGATGGCATATTATAGTAGATAAATTCGTACGTTTGTAAATTTTTTCAAGATTTTCAAGTTTATCATCCTATGGTTGATCGAACAATGGACTGTCTTTTAGCTTCAAAGTCATTTGATATGACGGTTAGTCTAGAAGGTAACCCAATACCCGATAAAGAATCCGAAAGATCAACTGGGCTTCTTTTTTTAATCTGTGCCCCTGGGAATGAAGACACCACATCGCGATTTAGAAAACAAACTGTGAGTTACACCTGGTCCTGGTTACACACATATGCCCTGTACATTTGAACGAGCAGGATTCAGACTGAAGGCCTTCAAGACTTTTATCGGATGTTTTGGCCGTTGAGATACCGTATGTTGTCCGCCTACTTAATGGTAAGACTGTGAAAATCAAGTTGGAGAAAACGGGAGTTGAAGTCGATGCAAACAACAGAGGTTCCAAATACGGCATAATGTCTGACCCGGAATGCGGAGACAACAGTTTAAAAGATAAAGCTAATTAATGTGCTTGTCAATGGTTTTAGACGAATAAGAGGTGACCTTCAAAATGACCACGTGACAGCCGTTCTCTGAGATTGTGCTGATGTAAAAGGTAGGGTTTGAGATTTTCAAGGTTCAACCTACAAAGTCCAGCACCTTGTTAGTCTACATCATTAGTGATGGGAAACAAATGTCTTATATGGACGCTATCCGTGTAGACAGCAACTTTATGTAGCTCATCTCTTCCAATTTTGTGTTCAGAACCGAGTATCCTTGAAATATTCTTACGAACCTGCCAGAAAAACGTTCGCTTGCAAGTATGAAAACAAAAGCACCTGCGAATAGAAGCGAAGTATGGGTCCCTAGTTTCAGGGAATATTTAACCTGAAACTTATTGTGACTGAAATAAAAAGCTTTGTGTCGTTTGAATATGAAAGCTGAGGTCAAATTTGTGATGTTCACTTTTAACCCAACCAAATCATCAACTAGTCATCAGAAGTATCACCTGATGGGTTTTAATGGTGTAGGAGGTTTTCATCCTAGGAATTCCTAATCGTTGGGTTATTGATTAGAACTGGCAGACGGTAGCCGTATATCCTAACAAAACGGCTGGGTTACATGATCAACGCTCTACAAGTGCTATCAAGATGATAAATTGTGTATGATAATCAATAAAAATGATACCCAGACACTATTAGCCGAATTCTTTTGTGCACATCCAAACAGTCTTCTTCATCAAAGTAAAGAGAAACTCCTAGTATTATTTCCAGATGTCATACTTCGTACTGTGGACAGATCAGTTCAATGGTTAGTTTATAGAACATTTTGAACTAAGCAATGCACAAATTTTTGGTTTTGTTCCACTGAAGTACAGGTACAACTTGGTTTTCTGCTTGACAAATAGAGCCGGATACCGTACTACGGTTATCAAAAACCTATTTGCAATGCTGTCAGTTTACACTTAATTGACACTGGCCGTCAGACAAATCCGGATGCAACTTTCTGAGTCATCTAAAATGTTTGTCAGGCCGACTCCAGAGCTGTCAAATTATGACTGTCATCAACGACCTGGATTTTGTCATCAGACTTTACGGCCTATGTTAACGGACCGGGACAGTTCGTATGAAACTTCCTTATGCAACTGTGCCCGTGATGCTTGGACTCCGAACAAGCGCAACCTACCTGACACCAGCGAACACATGTCTTATAGTAGACATGCGTGGCACTTTCATGTGTCCAAAAACACCCCCAACCCTCCTCCAGTAGACTATGAATAGCTCCGCTCACGTGAATCTCAGTCACTATTCGGTTCGTTATAATTTTCACACATAACTCGCACGTACCTTGTGTAACTGTAACAGCCTGATGAGATTTACCGAAAAACACCTTGAAAAACTGACTTTTTTCGAATTTCATGGGAATAAAAACCAAATAGACGCTGATTAGGCTTTTCTTATCGTAGGGATAGAATTAGTGAATAACACTAAATATTACTTCTGAAATTCATAAAAGCGATAAGTGGACATTTGTACGAAAACTTACAGCGCCCACTCTAAGTAGATGTGGTTTGATTGTTCGTTGACGGAAAGTTCATGCCACAAACAGCTTAGACCTCATGTGTGTACGTGTATCTAAAAAGTTACTTCTTCAACTCATTAAGCTGAAAACGATGGCTCTAAAGGTCTGTCACATATTTAGATGTAAAACCGGATTCAGAGTGTAACACATACGTTGAACGCAGAACGCCCTCAAGTACATCCCCACCAAGTTTCTCCTTTTAAAAAACATCGATTTCGCGTTATTTCTATTCACTGAGTTGGGTGCGAGATAATCCTCAACAAAATTTGGGCAAAACCAATAGCCTTCAGCAGTACAATACTTCAGAACTGAACAAAGGTTTGTCTTTCAAAGATTTTCAATAAACTTTTGTGAAACAGACTTGAGGTTCGTTCATTACACTAACTCTGACGCTGAGTTTACATTAATCGAACATTGATAGACTATGGGTTAGAACCAAAAAATACATTGTTTGCAGGGTGACCACATATGGTTAAAGTCTGTCAAGCAAGGAAGAAAAACAGCTCATTTTAGGAGTTATAACCTTGAGCTCGAAATTACGGTTTCCTGATATTTCGAATGGAAAACTTGTGTACTCCGCCTCGAGGTTGGTAATTGGAAGTGTGTAGTTTGTGTGAAATTCTTCAGGGCATGCCATTTTTGATAAGGTTTTCACCGTTCAGGAGAAAAGACGATGAAAATAAAAGACCACCTAGGTAACGTAAGCTTTATGTTTTATTAATCATCGGCTGACTTGGAAAGCTGTGTATGTAGTCCATAGTAGGTGGATGTGCGATACCTTGTCTACTTAACTTGTTTGACAAGGAAACTGATATCAAGGAATGGATGTACTCTTTTAAACAATGGTTTACCTTATGTTGTAAGTTTACATCATATAAAATTAGACGGGAGTGGTTCTGATGTTTACTGAACTTTCGACAAACTGAAAATTGCAAATAAAATCCTTTTCAACAGTTCGTAGAAGTTTTATTAATGGTAGACCAAGCATGCTGGAATTTGCCCCCTCCTATTGCACAAAATTACCCACTGTCTGGATAGTATGAACGTCAAACAGTATTAACAAGAACTCTTCCCAGTACTTTGATGTGATGCGTAAACAAGCCTGGCGGTTCAGACACGTTGTACTAGGTAAAACCATAGGTGAGATGTGGGCACGTGACAAAAGTGAAGACCACATGACGTCTTCACAGTAGATATAGACATAGTCAATTTCATGATAAGGAATTCAGGCTAAGGTATTCCGTTTGGAGTTAACTAGTACCTATGGGGCGCTGTTTAAAGTGGACTGTTGAAAGTGAAATCAATTCTTACAGTGACGCATAAAAATCCCAGTTTGTTGTTTCCATACAAGTAATAGTAGCACGTGCTTTATTCATTGAATACCTTTTACAAATTGAATATCATTCATCTCCGATCTCAATATTTGCACTCCCACCGACTTTCAAGTCAGCATTTCTGGAACAGAATCAACAGGTTTGTAATTTGCTGTCGTCAGAGTTTTTTAGTGGGGAATGTTCTTGCCACGGCTGTGATTCGAACTTCGGCCACGATTTAGTGAGGTAGCCGCAATTCAGTCACAAGGTATACATCTGTTGACTATCTCTTACATTCCACGTGATGGAACTGCGGGTGTTGTTTACAACGTCGTTCAGATTGTTCAAAGTCAGAACATACTGGACTGTTCTCTCTCACGTTCATTTACATTTGCAGTGACGTCCATGCTGGTATAATAAAGGGGTGCATAATACATTGACTGACTGAACACAGGTCTCAGTGGTGGGCATTGGGAAGATTCATTTTCATACAAATCGAAAAGCACACGAAATCTATCGCAGTTGTTGCCAACTCAGACAGCTCCTTAAGAAGAGAGATACTACACCCAGGTTTTGCTCGCTAAAGCTCGTCATTACAGTATATCTATCCTTTCTGAATACTCATCAATAAATATAATTGGTTTCAAGTTGAAAACTGTCAAGGAAATGAAAATTAAATTGTGTCCAGTTAGAAAATTGGATTACAACGAGCTTTCCTTTTCATTAGGGCTCATCCTCTCGGTCGACCATTTTCATACGAAACGGAGAAAATCTTCGTAAAAATAAGGTGTTTCACGGCTACTCCTTTAAACCTTATAGGGAGATGTCTATCTTCTCACAACGTTTGTTGTTGGGTGTAGCGTGTTACATTTGCATATCATCCGTGCAGAAATTAAATTTCCATGAATGGTTTGCTAGTTTTAATACCAATGGCTATTGCTTAATAACTGTCAACCCACGACTGTAACCAAAAGATCACAACTACAAACAATCGATCGAAAAATAACTGAGATATTTGTTGAAACTACCATGTTTTGTAAGCTCCCTTCCGATTGAATTTAACGAGTATTTCAGTAAATACCGAAGGCGAAGTAAATTTTGGTGTGAAATAAGTTATTTCCTGAAATTGTGTAATTCAAGTTTAATACTATTCACTAATGCTTTCACTTATTAGGCTCTAAGATAACAACTTGAAGTGATTCCGATAAAGCAACGTAGAACCATTTGGCCTACTTATTGCTTGATAACGGTTTGCTAACTGTGTGTGCAACATCATTGTGAAAGTTTAGCTGGATACCTATTTGTTAACTGTACAACACACATGTCGTTCAGCAGATCGGGATTGCAAACAATCGGGGGTTGCTAGAAAAATCTAAGACGGTACATTAGAAAGAAAATGGTTCAGCCTGTGTGGTTGCACTCTCTCTTGGTTAAACTGTTGACAACCCTTTAGTTTGAAAAGATATACCTCGTTACTACCTCATCCATAATTGTTTGACTCCTCCAGGTGATTACTTACTTTGACAGTGTGTAATAACCAATAGAGTCCAGACTAAAATGTAAATAGTCCAGTGGGTAACAAAAAAAACTGTATATTTGCCAACGTTCTGAAGAGCTCACGAAAGGCAGTTGTACGGTTTGTGGCAGTGGTGAGTGCACTGAAGACGAGAAACTTCATCACAAAATCAGTGGAACGTAACCATCACTGCAACATAAGTAACCAACTTTGACCCACCGATTTTGTTCTACTTCTAGTCACAGAAATGTTGGTTTATGTGAGCTTTTAGTGTTTCCTTAACAGCATTTTGATTTCACCTATTGAACTACTCGCTGAAAGGTTACAAACCAAACAGTATGTTCAAGGCTATGTTCATCAAATTTGTGGACAAACAAACAGCAACAAACTCAGGTGTGGACATCGAAAACTAACTCTCAAGTCCGCTTGAGAATGCGTAAGCCACTGTTCGTCACGAATTCTTTAGGTATTACCGTCCTGTCCACTTACGGTTTAAACTTGCTCTCACTCCTGATAGTTTATTGACATGGTATTTTTCACGAGCTTCCATGCAGCTCACTTCATGGGTTTGGTCTTTACGGCGTCATTTGCTGTATTTTAGGTCCAGGTAGATTGCATGCAAAGTGAACTCCTCATTCTGTTTAAAATCCCTCGGTACACTCCATGGGATATTAAAAAGAGGAATATTAGTTGCATTCCATCGATTATCAGAACAACTGTGATAACAAGTGCAACCCGTTTGGTTGTGTTGAATCAATCGCTGGTTATTGATGACGACAGCGTGAGACCAGCAGAGCATCAAAACAGAAGGTGTTACATTTACAATCCAGACGCAAACGAAAGCCGTTTTTGAAGTGAACTTCTGACTGTGGGACAACCGGTTTTGTCCACCTTCACAAATTAATGACAGTTTAACAGCTTTTTTGACACAACATTATTCACGTTGAAATAG
>QNGE01009007.1:0-14366 GCA_008508345.1 Paragonimus westermani | reverse complement strand
GGGTGGAAAAACATACTGTTTGCTGTCGCTTATGTAACACGTGAAAGTATCAAAAACTTGTTAACCCAGAGTCGGTCAAA
This sequence comes from Paragonimus westermani, assembly GCA_008508345.1. Lineage (NCBI taxonomy): Eukaryota > Metazoa > Platyhelminthes > Trematoda > Plagiorchiida > Troglotrematidae > Paragonimus > Paragonimus westermani. The sequence continues at coordinate 14,286 of QNGE01009007.1, read as the reverse complement.
AATCCACTTGGGTTATGCTTCTCTATGCTGATTAAACACGAATTAGTTCATGTTTAGTTAGTTCTGATTAGTTTCTCTGATGCGCTTTCTGCTCTGATGGAATATACTCAGAATGGGACTTTGATTTTGTTGGCGTTTGTTCCTGGTTCGTTCTGTTACCATCGTCCAGGATTGCGTTCTGGCTTCGAAGCCTCTGATAAGAGTGTGTTTGAATCTCTGTGATATCGAACTCAACTTGCACTTGACCGAATCATCCTCTGTAATTCATTTCACCATATGGGACACTGTCCTTCTGTTCACACTCAGTAGAAGAATTGACAGATATGCCTACGCACGTGAACGTCTAACGTCTTAAAGCAAGCCTGGGTTTCACTAAGCTGTTTACGTGTTAATGTCACTTTGAACCCGAAGGAATAATTCCGGGTGACGTGTGAGATCGGCCGTTTCTACTCTAGTCGGTCAGCCGGTTGGCAGAGTGATTTGTACTTCAACGGATTGTTCGTTGTGCAAAAGGCGCTTGAATGCTCGACGGCACTAATGACGTTACGCAATCGATGGATCGGCCTGTCGACTGCGTGCGGATTACTCAGGCAACACTGCCTTGATATGTAAGATGTGCAGCCGATTTCAGAAGGGGCTCGATTATCCGACGACATAATTGTCTCCTCGTCCTGTCGATACGTGCGACTGGGGACGCGCATCTGAATTCGTAAGTACAATTCGATATGGTCTGAGGTGGCAATTGAATGTGTTGGAATCTAAGTAGACGTGTGAACAGCGACAGGTTCAGCTGCGTGGTGGGTCTGTGTGTTGTGGTGCAAACTTTCGTCTGATGAGGCTAATACTGGTAGCATCTAGTTTGAGCGGCAGTTTCAGAGAAGCCTTCGTTTTCTGTATGGTGTGATCTGTACTTCGCTGATAATATAAATTGTTGGGTACTTTTTGATGAATTTTTTTGAGGTAATATTTTTCTTTAAAAAAGGGACCGAGCACTAAAGATTCCGAGTTGAGATAACCGGAATTACGTACTTCACGAGCTCCAGAAAACGCCGTTCCCATTACGCTCACCTTGTATCGGGCTGGAGCAAAACCGTTGAGGTGCAAATATTCTTCGGTCCATTTGTTCCTGTGACAGATTGAGCTTTAATTAATGTAGGTCAACATGTGTCACCCAAATGGTTTACTACATGCCTTACCTTATCCAACTCAACCCACGTACATCGAGGATGACATACTGACTAAAAACAATGAGATCATTTGGGGCTCGGTCGAAATGCGGAAGACGGGTGGATGAACCATGGAAATGTGCGCTTGTGTCTATTCGAAGATGAGCGAGTAAATGGTGACACGAGCTTTCCAGTATTGCGAGGCAATGTTCTTGTAGTTCATGTATGGGCTAGCATTTGGTCAACCGAAAGAAGTGAGTTGATCCTTCTTGACCCCACCGTCAAAAATCCAAGCATACAGCAAGAACGGTTACTCGCTAAATTGACCAGCAAAATATGTCGATTGGTCGATAATGTCCCAAGTCTCTTGGACAGCTTCCTACAGGTGTGCAATTCGATCATCTGGTCCTAATATCATAGAAGGTAAAAGCCGAGCATTGTAAGAGAAATGAACATTGACTGCAGCATTAGTTTCGTGACCCAGTAGTGTACCGTGCTCAGAACACGGCGATCGGTCACGCGATGTTGTGAAGAAAATGTAGGCCGGTGTAACCATCGGCTACCGAAGGAGCCATCGATAAGCAGTGAATATCACCTTGACAAAATCCAAACAAGATCGATAGCTGATTCGATAGATGGCGTTGGTAACACCGGTCTTCTAGTTCTCGATACCATTATGCTCCCCAATGAACTGTATGCGATTGCACATAATCAATTTGTAAACGAGATTCGTGTCTCACGGACGTTTAACGGTTTCATGGGTGAACACGTGGTAACTGACAGCCACTGGTCAAGAGAGTGCGTATTCAGTGGAGCCGCGTATGTCTTGTTTCATCACAGGTTGATCAGCCTGTGTAGTATGGATGAACGTTTGGCAGCGTGTTCTAGTGAAATTTTAACCGGTTTAACTCCTATCAAAGAGGTGTCTTACAACGATTGCTGCTTTGGCCGAGTTTACGGAATGGAATCAATTCCAATATCAAACTAGTCTTTCTGTTCTAGCGGTCAATTTTGAAATTACGGGTATTCTTACTTCAAAATACACTAGAGATATTTGTGTTGAACTCCGAGAGCCGTTGAATCAGAACGAAGTAAGCTAGTCTTCTGAGATTGGTTGGTTAAAACTCACAATGATGTGACGTAAGTTGGATGCTGAAAATGACACGGCGAGCGCTTGTTGAGTGGGGCAAATGATCGTGGTGAAAATATCGTCTGAACATCGCACACGCTTAGCTGCAGCTTCTGCATTCATACGGAACTTTTAGTCAGCTGCTGACAAAAAGCGCGGCGCACCGAATTCTTGTTTTGTTAAGGTTTATCGGTAGTGCTTAATCGGAAATCAACGGATCGATGGTCAAAAGCGGTTACCCCATGCAAACGTGGCCAGTGTTCAAGTCCTGATTGTAGTGAGGATATGCACTACGGACGAGCTATTACGAGAGTAAAACTGAAGTCTAAGGCCGGTTTTCAAAAGCCACGGAGAAGTGTGAGCTGTACCCGACTCATGAAAATAAAGTCATCTATTATTTCGAGGTGCATCTTGTGTGTATAATTGCTGGAGCTGAAAAGCCAGTTACGACCAACCTTGTACATGATAGTCCATGACGGATTGCTCCTTCACCGAGACCATACATGATTGACCGCTTTGTGCGTGCAAGCGAGGGGAACAAGAACTGTCAATATATCGCAAAATTGATAATATGGCCTTCCGGAGTAACCGATTTAAAGACACTCAGAATAATGACTGGATACAGTGAAGTAGGTGAGTGGATCGAGTAACGGTTTAGCGAACAGAACCTCTTAAACCGTGTGGCTTCTGAAAATCAGTAGCAGCTGTCAGTTGTCTCTAATATCCTTCTACCCACGAATCAGGCTAAAAGGACAGCAGAAGCTCAATTGCAATTTTCGAAGTTTTTGAATCATGTACTGCCAATGACATCACTCGCGGCACCATAATTCCCAGAAGAGTGATCCACTTTCCGCTAAGACAAACGCAAACTGTGTTAGCTTGATTTTGTAGGAAAATATCAGAAACTGCAAGGTGATTCAATGAGCAAACTGCTTTCTATATCTCCGCATCATCAGTGACAAACATAGTAATTGTCCCATGGATGGATCGTATGCAGCCATTCCTTGTGCTTTCCACGATAAACTATCAGCCTCATGTATTTTCACATTTCTGGATGAACGAACGGTGAGAGAAACTGCGCACACAACATTGTTTGGTTGCACATTTCTCAGTGTTTACAGTTCATAAGAAACGGTTTACTAGATTCTCGGTTTAACTCATTGTAGAACTGCATGTGTCATCAAGTGAAATATAAGACGAATAGGGAAAGTCGTATACAATCATTTGTTTTGCATAAACTAACTGGGATGCGTAGAAATTGTCGAAATTAACTCATCAATACATTTACCTTGAATCCCAGCTTGCGAACGACGGTATTGTTAGCAGAACCGGGCTTGAAGTTGGGGCTCTCGTTGATAGGTGCGAATACGCCCAACATGACTTGCCCATCGTAGATAAATGGATCTGCACTGATACCTTCACAGCCCATTCGATCACCGTTGTACTGAAAGCTGTCAACTGCCACGAAGACCAATACAGCCAGATCCAGCATGAACAAGTTCTTCATGCTTATCGAAACAGAAATGGTAGGATGTATTCCCATGGACTCAAGATCGCAGCAGTGCCGACACTTAACTGCAGCGGAATGTTGGTCGTACGTTCAAAAATGACTACGACACTCACAAACGACTGTGTCAACGAGTCGATTCGCAATAACCAAAGTCCAGTGACGAAATTATTCCGTATAACCTACCGATCGGTACTCCACTATAGAGGTTTGAAACGATTAGGTAATTTAAGAGGTTCGACCTCTGTACCGTTTCTTTTCTATCAGTAAGTGTAGTGTGCAGCTGAGCGTGCTCTTTGGTTTATACGTGTGAACAAGAGAAAGGAAGATTGCGCTCATGCGTTCCATTGGACGGTTTGCAAACAATGTTGACCAAAACGGTTGCAACCAAACTCAGTGAAGAGTGGTGTTTTAAATGTTAGTACCTGAGCAACAGGAGATCAGCTAGCGAGTGACAAGGTGTGTGTGTAGAGTTTCGTACGTAAACATCAAATAATCACTCAGACTTCATGTTGTGCACTAGTAATCAGCCTGCTGTTACCACAACTTTTGGGTAAGCGTCCGGCATAAATCCCTTGACGCTTTCAGTAGCCTGTTCCTGGATGCCTCAGGAAAGGGAGCTCATTTTCCAAATACAGACAACAAGTCTGCACATCAGTTTTCACGTGAATTTACGGAAAGAGGTGCATTCCTAAAAAGACTTAAACGTGAAATCATCCAGTTTTTTCTCCAGGGCAATGCAGCAGCATTTGTATTTTATTCTCGCATCCGCACGATTTGTCACAAAATCCGAGTCTCTCCTTATTATTTTTCAGACTACGTTCACTCAGTTCGGTAATCGAGCCTCATCGTCACTCATCATTGGCTTGCGCGACTTCAACATCGCATAACATACCTTTAATATTTTCACGTTATTCTGCTTACTTGTCAGTAGGCAACCGCATACATAATTAAATGTGCAGATGACTGGATAAAACAGGCTGGAAATTCCTCACTATCGAAGCTCAGACATTATTCCTTCGGATTAGTCTTTGGCTTCGATGTCTGTCGTCGCCACTTCACCAAATGCGGTGACTTCTGGTCGGAGACACATACCACTTCGGACAACAATAAAACTATTCACCCATAGACAACTCGTATTGAACGCCTGGGAAAGGTCTGTAGTGGCCAAGTATGAGTCACTGAACAGTCTAGGTAAATTTATGTATTCCTCACTAGGCCATCTGCGATAACAAAACAAACGAATACAACATGTGTTACAGAATTCAGCCAAGTTGCGATGATAACCAAGTGGATTCACACGGCGTTCACGGGCATCCGGAATGACCACCACTTTATCCCAAATTATCACGCAAGCGGTTCAGTTGCGCTTAGGTTACTGGAGCAAGCTGAAGGCTGTGACGATTTTCTTACTACGATGGAGCTATGGAACTCAGTGAAAGTTCCAACTGATATCACCGAGCGATTGCGTACACAGAGAAGGCGGCAGACCGGTGCGCACAAATTGATCGCGCATCCTGAACGTTCCGGAATACGCGCCGGCGAACTGCCGCATTGCTCACGCGATCAGCCCACTTAATGTGGGCCAAGTGGCGGAGACAACGATGGTCAAACACAGCAAGCCTGTTGATATCTTGCTTGCGAACAGGCCACGTTTCAGAGCCACACAGCAAAATGGAACGCACACAAGCATTATAGACCCTTCCTCTCAGCGACAACCGAACGTCTTTTCGACGCTACNAAAGGCAACTCGTGCCTTTGCTATCCTCGCTGATATCTCATCAGCAATATTACAGGCTGACGAGATAGTGCTACCTAAGTATTTGAAACTGTCCACAGTCTCAAGCGGATTACCTGCAATGAAGAAAGTAGGGGTGGAAATGCCCCAGTCTTGAAGCAGCACTTTGCAATTTGAAGGTGCGAAGAGCATTCCATACAAACCAGCACGGTCACTCACCTTGTTCAGCATGGTCTGCATATCTTCGGCAGAGGGGCTAATTAAGACAATGTCGTCCGCGTACTCCAGATCGGTCAATCTAGTGCCAGGAAGAAGCTCAACACCAAGCCCACTGGATTCACGAAGCGCCCCCTCCAGAATGTTGTCCATGACAAAATTGAACAGGAAGGGGGAAATCGGACACCACTGACGAACACCACTAGAAGTGATGAACGCTCGAGACAGTTGTCCATACACTCTCACTCTGCTTGCAGAGTGCGCGTACAGCGATCTCAATAGATTCACGTATTTCTCTGGTACTCCCTTGCGAAGGAGACAACTCCAGAGAACGTTACGAGCAACTGAATCGAATGCAGTCCTCACGTCCAAAATGACCACGACCGTCGGCTGCCTATATGAATGCCGATGTTTCAAGATCCGTTGTAAGGTAAAAATGTGATCAACACACCCCCGACCGGATCTGAATCCTGCTTGTTCTTCGCGTATCCGACTTTCTCTGGATTTAGTGAGTCGACGTAAAATGAGGCCAGTGAGTAACTTGGACGCAACATACACCAAACTGATGCCTCTGTGGTTGTCACATAAACTTCGGGACCCCTTTTTGAAAACGGGAATGACTGTTGATAAGCACCAATCACGAGGTACCTCTTCAGTCTCCCAGATCGTCAGCAGAAGGTTCGTTAGTTCTGATAGCAACCTCACTGCACCCTGAAAGCAACCTCACTCCGAGTCCAGCGTTCAGTTTTCAGATCGGAATACCAGAGTGATTTACCTGAAGCCGCTCCTGCTGTGAACGCTCAATTCCCAGCTCCCTGTCAAACACACTTTTGACCGTTGTTCTCTCTAGTAGTGAATTTATTAACACTGTAAACTCCCAATCTTCCTGTGGGTATTTCGTCACAGTTTTGCATCTTGCTCTGAGTTTTGGTTCGTGAAATTCCCCCCTCATTAGCTCGTTACAACCAATTCACTATCTGATCGTCTTTCCCGACAAAATTAAGCGTACGTAATCGTACTCTTTAATATGGTGCGACCAACTTATCAGTTTTTCTCTTATAACTTCCATCTAACATGTATGACCCCCATTTATCCACAGTTCCAAACATGCCGAACACATCTCAGTCGTTATACAGTTTTGTTTAGCTGCAGTCAAGACGTTGCTCATATGGTCAATGGTTCCTCGTTTTGCCTCTGAAGGTCACCAATAACTGGGTCGCCGGCGACCGATGTTTCTACGATATTTATAGGTGCTTTTATCGGTTAGAACGTTGATTTTCCGCGTTTTTCCTTCAACAGGATTGGGAGTTCGGATTTTGTTTGTCCATTCGAACCGAAATGCGCACATAACGGATACACGTTTATGTGCAACTCTTCAACAAGTCGGACGTCGTATGGTGCACAGTCGAGTTGTGTGAACGTTCGCTTCGGCGGTTGGCACTGAGTCACCCTTGGTTTCCTCAATTTTCTCGTGCAATGCTCTTATTTCCTCCTGTCCCACATTATGGACCCGGTTCATCACTGATGTTTCCGTGAGTTATAAATCCGATGCACTAATGCATAAACCACCTACGGTGGTTTGCGTTGACACACACTCCGATCAAACCACATACTCCAAAACGAACAGACTGTAAATCCCGCTTTCGCTTCTCTACACGGCCAAATCAGCGTTGAGCAAAGTACTCCAATGGTGCACGTGATAGGTCAAATGTCATATCTCGGAATCGAGATTGCACTACTCTCAATATGAATGCCGCCTTTTCCCACTCTTGATTTGTTTGCAAGGTGCCGGTAATCAGAGCGCAGTTCGATCACCGTGACTGTCTGCTATTATTGTAGTTTGTCAATAATGTTTGCGACCGATATCACTAGAACAAACCATTATGTGCTACATAATTGGAATGTCGGAAATCCACACAGAACAGAAAGCTTTCGTTGGATGTCTCAGTTAACAAATTCTGTGTACAATAAGGTTCTCTTCGTCCCTTATGACAAATCGTTCCTTAGCAAACCAGAACGAGCTTCCCTCCTCGTTGAGACGATTCAAAGCGCTGTGCGTTCCGTATAATGCTATGTGGAGCTCACTTCCCATCCAGTTATCTGGTTAATAAGGACGAGCGACAGTTGTGAACAACCACCTGAATATGCTGGCAGTAGTGAAAAACTAGTGGCGTTTCATATTGCAACTTTGTTCTAATTGACTAGAAACCATCCTTGAATGACTAGGTACCATTGCCTATATTTAGCGTCCAACCTGACTGTCTTCAAGTCTATCACAGTCAGTAAGCTCTAACATTTGGTTACACGGTTTTGCTATTCAGGTATATTCGGTACACTGCTAATTAGGTGTCGAACATATTTTTATTCGCGTTATCCAACTTGTGTTCATAAACAACTTTTATGCCAACAGATGCAAATACTGAACGAATCCTCCGGAAACTCATATTGTCTGTTCACAAGCAAGTGTTGGAAACTGCTGATTTAGATTCATACAAACTATCTTATGGTCTGCTTTTTGAAAGCTATCCATTTACTAAGACAATTCTGAAGTACACGCATTGATCGTTGCAGTTAAAAATTTGACAGTACATCTAGCGTCATGATCTCAGTAGTCACTTTCGAAGTTGCATATATTTGTATAACGAGATGTGACACGCTGACGCATTGATATTTTCATGGGACCATTAGGCACAGGTAGGTCTGGAGAAAAACCGTCTATGGTTTCACTTGTCAATAAACCCTCTTTGAAACTCTATCAGTCCTTTCTTGCATCATATGCGTCATGTGGTCGCGCTTGTAGGATGACGCAGTATAAACTACTTTCATGAACACTCGATTCAACACACTGCCCAGTGAAACTGTCTGACTAGAAGTCTCACCACAGCATTTTGCTTAAGTACGCGCACCTGAAAGCATTCACGCTGAAACGAAGGAAACTTTCATATTGCAATTGCTAGATTGACGGTATGTCTTTCAGTTGAATCAGATTTCGTACAAAACCATCTAAAAAACGTGTAAGGAGCACACAGGGATTCAAGGTGATCGCGTTCGGAAGTCAGCGTGACTCGAACAACATCGATTAAGAGAACTGTTACTAGTGAAATTGCGACGGAGGAGACTATGATAAGAAGAATGTCATTCTGCAGTTTTTACACATATTGCATATACGGACACAAAACATCCCTTGATTATTTTGAGTGTAACAATAAAGATTTCTGATAACAAAGAGGACACTGTCCTTTGACTCGCTTTTAACTAGCTTGAATGAGTCACCTTCGGATTGGAATATTTTATTACACAGTGGAAACGTATTTTAGTAAATCTATTCAACCAGAAACAATCGTGCAATATCTCCTGCATGATTCTTGAACGTAAAAGTCACAGAAGTCCCCGCCTCATCAAGCGCCAATCAAACGACAGGCGGTTTTTCATGTTTAATCGAAACTGACGGTCGCCATTCCTTTCATGTGTTCACTGATGGTAGTAAACCAAATGTGTGAGAAGGGAATTCATGAAGGGAAATCCCAATAGTAAACCACCTACGTCAAATGTTACCAGAAACGACGAAAATTATCAACATTTTGACTATTGCTGGTGCGACCCGGAGGTGTCGAGCTCCATCAATAAAGTACGGCTGTGACCTGTTTCTCATGATTTACTGTCAAATGTATGATACCTCACATTTTGCATATAGCAATTCAACTCAGAATGTTTAGCACCACAATGTTGACAAATATTCCGTCAGCATGATTTGATCTGATGTTTACCTCCGTTTCGACTCAAATTCTATTTGACTAAATCTTGTCGAGTCGTGGTAATGAATGACTGAGCTTCACTAGGCTAATAACACTGTACAAGTTTGCCGTATTATCTGTCGGAGCGGGTTCTACAACTTAAATTTGTCTGTACGATTAAAGAGGAGCAGCAGTCAGCCCTTGGGCAGCAGACTGAAATCATCAATATGTGGATCCTTGAGCTGGGACTGTAACTGCTCACCAAAATTACAGTTGATGCTTATATCTATGGTATAGAAAATACACCACATCGACGTATGTTGTGTTGCTCTTTTGCAGTCGAAGGCTGCCGAACGCTTACCCAAAAGTTGTGGTAACAGCAGGCTGATTACTAGTGCACAACATGAAGTCTGAGTGATTATTTGATGTTTACGTACGAAACTCTACACACACACCTTGTCACTCGCTAGCTGATCTCCTGTTGCTCAGGTACTAACATTTAAAACACCACTCTTCACTGAGTTTGGTTGCAACCGTTTTGGTCAACATTGTTTGCAAACCGTCCAATGGAACGCATGAGCGCAATCTTCCTTTCTCTTGTTCACACGTATAAACCAAAGAGCACGCTCAGCTGCACACTACACTTACTGATAGAAAAGAAACGGTACAGAGGTCGAACCTCTTAAATTACCTAATCGTTTCAAACCTCTATAGTGGAGTACCGATCGGTAGGTTATACGGAATAATTTCGTCACTGGACTTTGGTTATTGCGAATCGACTCGTTGACACAGTCGTTTGTGAGTGTCGTAGTCATTTTTGAACGTACGACCAACATTCCGCTGCAGTTAAGTGTCGGCACTGCTGCGATCTTGAGTCCATGGGAATACATCCTACCATTTCTGTTTCGATAAGCATGAAGAACTTGTTCATGCTGGATCTGGCTGTATTGGTCTTCGTGGCAGTTGACAGCTTTCAGTACAACGGTGATCGAATGGGCTGTGAAGGTATCAGTGCAGATCCATTTATCTACGATGGGCAAGTCATGTTGGGCGTATTCGCACCTATCAACGAGAGCCCCAACTTCAAGCCCGGTTCTGCTAACAATACCGTCGTTCGCAAGCTGGGATTCAAGGTAAATGTATTGATGAGTTAATTTCGACAATTTCTACGCATCCCAGTTAGTTTATGCAAAACAAATGATTGTATACGACTTTCCCTATTCGTCTTATATTTCACTTGATGACACATGCAGTTCTACAATGAGTTAAACCGAGAATCTAGTAAACCGTTTCTTATGAACTGTAAACACTGAGAAATGTGCAACCAAACAATGTTGTGTGCGCAGTTTCTCTCACCGTTCGTTCATCCAGAAATGTGAAAATACATGAGGCTGATAGTTTATCGTGGAAAGCACAAGGAATGGCTGCATACGATCCATCCATGGGACAATTACTATGTTTGTCACTGATGATGCGGAGATATAGAAAGCAGTTTGCTCATTGAATCACCTTGCAGTTTCTGATATTTTCCTACAAAATCAAGCTAACACAGTTTGCGTTTGTCTTAGCGGAAAGTGGATCACTCTTCTGGGAATTATGGTGCCGCGAGTGATGTCATTGGCAGTACATGATTCAAAAACTTCGAAAATTGCAATTGAGCTTCTGCTGTCCTTTTAGCCTGATTCGTGGGTAGAAGGATATTAGAGACAACTGACAGCTGCTACTGATTTTCAGAAGCCACACGGTTTAAGAGGTTCTGTTCGCTAAACCGTTACTCGATCCACTCACCTACTTCACTGTATCCAGTCATTATTCTGAGTGTCTTTAAATCGGTTACTCCGGAAGGCCATATTATCAATTTTGCGATATATTGACAGTTCTTGTTCCCCTCGCTTGCACGCACAAAGCGGTCAATCATGTATGGTCTCGGTGAAGGAGCAATCCGTCATGGACTATCATGTACAAGGTTGGTCGTAACTGGCTTTTCAGCTCCAGCAATTATACACACAAGATGCACCTCGAAATAATAGATGACTTTATTTTCATGAGTCGGGTACAGCTCACACTTCTCCGTGGCTTTTGAAAACCGGCCTTAGACTTCAGTTTTACTCTCGTAATAGCTCGTCCGTAGTGCATATCCTCACTACAATCAGGACTTGAACACTGGCCACGTTTGCATGGGGTAACCGCTTTTGACCATCGATCCGTTGATTTCCGATTAAGCACTACCGATAAACCTTAACAAAACAAGAATTCGGTGCGCCGCGCTTTTTGTCAGCAGCTGACTAAAAGTTCCGTATGAATGCAGAAGCTGCAGCTAAGCGTGTGCGATGTTCAGACGATATTTTCACCACGATCATTTGCCCCACTCAACAAGCGCTCGCCGTGTCATTTTCAGCATCCAACTTACGTCACATCATTGTGAGTTTTAACCAACCAATCTCAGAAGACTAGCTTACTTCGTTCTGATTCAACGGCTCTCGGAGTTCAACACAAATATCTCTAGTGTATTTTGAAGTAAGAATACCCGTAATTTCAAAATTGACCGCTAGAACAGAAAGACTAGTTTGATATTGGAATTGATTCCATTCCGTAAACTCGGCCAAAGCAGCAATCGTTGTAAGACACCTCTTTGATAGGAGTTAAACCGGTTAAAATTTCACTAGAACACGCTGCCAAACGTTCATCCATACTACACAGGCTGATCAACCTGTGATGAAACAAGACATACGCGGCTCCACTGAATACGCACTCTCTTGACCAGTGGCTGTCAGTTACCACGTGTTCACCCATGAAACCGTTAAACGTCCGTGAGACACGAATCTCGTTTACAAATTGATTATGTGCAATCGCATACAGTTCATTGGGGAGCATAATGGTATCGAGAACTAGAAGACCGGTGTTACCAACGCCATCTATCGAATCAGCTATCGATCTTGTTTGGATTTTGTCAAGGTGATATTCACTGCTTATCGATGGCTCCTTCGGTAGCCGATGGTTACACCGGCCTACATTTTCTTCACAACATCGCGTGACCGATCGCCGTGTTCTGAGCACGGTACACTACTGGGTCACGAAACTAATGCTGCAGTCAATGTTCATTTCTCTTACAATGCTCGGCTTTTACCTTCTATGATATTAGGACCAGATGATCGAATTGCACACCTGTAGGAAGCTGTCCAAGAGACTTGGGACATTATCGACCAATCGACATATTTTGCTGGTCAATTTAGCGAGTAACCGTTCTTGCTGTATGCTTGGATTTTTGACGGTGGGGTCAAGAAGGATCAACTCACTTCTTTCGGTTGACCAAATGCTAGCCCATACATGAACTACAAGAACATTGCCTCGCAATACTGGAAAGCTCGTGTCACCATTTACTCGCTCATCTTCGAATAGACACAAGCGCACATTTCCATGGTTCATCCACCCGTCTTCCGCATTTCGACCGAGCCCCAAATGATCTCATTGTTTTTAGTCAGTATGTCATCCTCGATGTACGTGGGTTGAGTTGGATAAGGTAAGGCATGTAGTAAACCATTTGGGTGACACATGTTGACCTACATTAATTAAAGCTCAATCTGTCACAGGAACAAATGGACCGAAGAATATTTGCACCTCAACGGTTTTGCTCCAGCCCGATACAAGGTGAGCGTAATGGGAACGGCGTTTTCTGGAGCTCGTGAAGTACGTAATTCCGGTTATCTCAACTCGGAATCTTTAGTGCTCGGTCCCTTTTTTAAAGAAAAATATTACCTCAAAAAAATTCATCAAAAAGTACCCAACAATTTATATTATCAGCGAAGTACAGATCACACCATACAGAAAACGAAGGCTTCTCTGAAACTGCCGCTCAAACTAGATGCTACCAGTATTAGCCTCATCAGACGAAAGTTTGCACCACAACACACAGACCCACCACGCAGCTGAACCTGTCGCTGTTCACACGTCTACTTAGATTCCAACACATTCAATTGCCACCTCAGACCATATCGAATTGTACTTACGAATTCAGATGCGCGTCCCCAGTCGCACGTATCGACAGGACGAGGAGACAATTATGTCGTCGGATAATCGAGCCCCTTCTGAAATCGGCTGCACATCTTACATATCAAGGCAGTGTTGCCTGAGTAATCCGCACGCAGTCGACAGGCCGATCCATCGATTGCGTAACGTCATTAGTGCCGTCGAGCATTCAAGCGCCTTTTGCACAACGAACAATCCGTTGAAGTACAAATCACTCTGCCAACCGGCTGACCGACTAGAGTAGAAACGGCCGATCTCACACGTCACCCGGAATTATTCCTTCGGGTTCAAAGTGACATTAACACGTAAACAGCTTAGTGAAACCCAGGCTTGCTTTAAGACGTTAGACGTTCACGTGCGTAGGCATATCTGTCAATTCTTCTACTGAGTGTGAACAGAAGGACAGTGTCCCATATGGTGAAATGAATTACAGAGGATGATTCGGTCAAGTGCAAGTTGAGTTCGATATCACAGAGATTCAAACACACTCTTATCAGAGGCTTCGAAGCCAGAACGCAATCCTGGACGATGGTAACAGAACGAACCAGGAACAAACGCCAACAAAATCAAAGTCCCATTCTGAGTATATTCCATCAGAGCAGAAAGCGCATCAGAGAAACTAATCAGAACTAACTAAACATGAACTAATTCGTGTTTAATCAGCATAGAGAAGCATAACCCAAGTGGATTTTTGACCGACTCTGGGTTAACAAGTTTTTGATACTTTCACGTGTTACATAAGCGACAGCAAACAGTATGTTTTTCCACCC
>QNGE01009006.1:0-14368 GCA_008508345.1 Paragonimus westermani | reverse complement strand
GGATTTGAAATTTGAACGTCGCTGACAAAACGCAAATGGAAAACCACACCATCGAGAGAAAAATTAAACGCATCAAATGGTGGAAAAAGTTCTGGACATACATGCCATGCTGCGCGATGAGTTCCTTGGAGTCCAAACTCTTTTAGCGAGCAACGAAATAGCGGGACGACGCACCAAACAGCTGACAGACATCGCGAAATCACAATTGGCGTTGTTGCGTCGCTTAATCGGAAAGTGAATGCTCCGATTGGTCAATCGACAATGAACCAATGAGGTGTTAGATAAATGAGAATTTGCGGGTTCGGGGCATGTTTGCAAGATTCCGGGATCTAGTCGGTTTTTCTTGCTCAGTCAGCGGGCGACTGTTGATCTGGTAGGCAATCAATGGAAACGGCCTGGAAGCACTCTAGGGGATTACAGTGTGTTCCAAGGACGGAGTAAGATTGTTCCTATAATAAAATTTTAGATAAGGGAGATTCAGCGATTGATACACGTGTTCGAGGCAGTGGCCCAATGTTCCCGGATCCATCCGGCTTTCCTTGCTTGGTGTCAGCGGGCGTCTGTTGATCTGAAAAGGGATCACTGAAAATAAGGCGTAGCACCACACTTTGGAATTACAGTGATTGCCAAAGACAAGGTTAGACTACTCGGATAATGCGAATTCAGATGAATGAGAATCAAGTAAAGCATTGAAATGATCCCTAGAAACGCTGCTGACAACCTCGGGAGAAAGCGTGTTCCGAAAGTTGATAANTTTGTGAGAAAAGAACTGCTGCCCAAGAAAGGTCCGAGGACGAAGTTTGAAAATCTTCCTATCCTGTCCTCATCGGCCGTCACCATTCGCGACAGTGAAGAATTGTTCTACAAGACCTACTCTAAAGAAGAAGTGTGTGAGTATTCAATCACTGCGGAGTCTTCGAAATTCAAGTGGGTGCGTGTCAAGAATTTCATTTCGATACTCGTAAATAACATTACTCAGGCCCGCAACCATCATGGTAACAGCGCGCTGGCACGTTCAACAGCTAATATGATATACTCGAGGAGCAGTCTCATAAATCTCGTAACGCGTTTGTAGAACTTTCTTGTCCATGCGGAGGAATGTGTGCTTAATCATCATAAGAGCGGCAAATCCCTTTTATGTCGCCATCTCATGGTGATACGTGAAGGACTGGTTAGACGATAACCAGATACCCAGATCCTTCTGAAGATCGATTTTCATATCTACTGTGCTAGACGCACTATGAATCACGAGGGCACTGCCAGAATCCCACCCAATGACATGTGTACGCACTTGTCATTTAGTGGGGGACTTCAATTCTCCGACCAGCGCTTGATCGCGTCAAGGGCAATCTGTAATACGCTGGGATCAGTGACATTCCAGCTTTTTACGTCATCTGCGTATAAGAGGACGTTGCTGGAAATATTGTTTGGAAGGTCGTTGATGTAAATGAGGAATAACAAAGGACCTGCATTGATCCTTGGGGAACTCCCGCAGACATGAATGAGGGAGACGAAAGGTTAGACCCAATCTTAACTCTAAAAGATCTATTATCAAGAAAAGAGGCAATCCAACGGTAAACCCCTTCTTAAATACATACCATAGGCTTCCAGTTTGTGCTTCAGGAGGCCGTGTGAGACACAATCGAAAGCCTTGGCCAAATCAAAAAAGATAGCACCCAAGATGGGACCACTGTCTTTGGCCTCCGCCAGACTATCTATGAAAATAAGCATGTTTGTTGTGCATGACCGACTAGGAAAGAAGCCATGCTGGGTGGGAGGGTAAAGATAATTTGATAAGAAGTGATAGAGTATGGCGCGCTTTAGTGTGTTCCATTGTTTAGCACGGAATGCTAGTAAGGCTGATTGCCCGATAGCTAACTGAAGAATGCCGGTCACCCACTTGAACTATGTGTGTGACCGTCGCCTCTTTTCATGCGCTAGGGAGGATGCTAGTCTGGAGTGTTTGCTTAAACAGCTTATAAAGGAGTTCAGCCAGACTATTAGCTGCTTCCTTGAGTATTCTGGGATGGAACATGTCAAGACCCATTGCATTGTATGAACTAACCTTGGGTGAAAGGTCTTCAACATCTGGCACAGAAAATTCGGCGGTCACGAATGGTTGCCTGAAATTCTGCAGCAAAAGGACAGGACACCAGCTCGAGGATGCGACGTTGTAGACTGTCGAATAGTACATCGGGAATAACCCGGTCGCAACTAGAAAGTCAGAGTTGGATCTTCTCTTGCACTAGTTGAGTGTGTTCACGGATTTCTCGACTACACCTGTTTCGGATAATGTNTGTGCATGACCGACTAGGAAAGAAGCCATGCTGGGTGGGAGGGTAAAGATAATTTGATAAGAAGTGATAGAGTATGGCGCGCTTTAGTGTGTTCCATTGTTTAGCACGGAATGCTAGTAAGGCTGATTGCCCGATAGCTAACTGAAGAATGCCGGTCACCCACTTGAACTATGTGTGTGACCGTCGCCTCTTTTCATGCGCTAGGGAGGATGCTAGTCTGGAGTGTTTGCTTAAACAGCTTATAAAGGAGTTCAGCCAGACTATTAGCTGCTTCCTTGAGTATTCTGGGATGGAACATGTCAAGACCCATTGCATTGTATGAACTAACCTTGGGTGAAAGGTCTTCAACATCTGGCACAGAAAACTCGGCGGTCACGAATGGTTGCCTGAAATTCTGCAGCAAAAGGACAGGACACCAGCTCGAGGATGCGACGTTGTAGACTGTCGAATAGTACATCGGGAATAACCCGGTCGCAACTAGAAAGTCAGAGTTGGATCTTCTCTTGCACTAGTTGAGTGTGTTCACGGATTTCTCGACTACACCTGTTTCGGATAATGTGGAACGCGCTTAGGTTCTCCGAGTTTTCTGTAAGCTCATGCTTCGCGAATAAATGGGAACGGTTATCGAGAAGACGACGTATTCTGCGTGGAAGGGGTAGCCGACAGGGTAAAATGCACAGTTAGCGCGGTGTAAATAAGTCGTCCGATTTCCGAACTGCGCTATGAAACGTGTGGTAGTTCTGGTCCACGGAATCCAGGTCAAGAAGAATGAAGCTAGGTGAGTTCTCATGCCGTTAAAATCAGGTCGATTGATATATCCAATTGTGGATTCTTTTGCTGGTTATTGTAGCTGTCAGCGGATAAGATAAAAGGCAAGCAAAAAGTGGTCACTGTGTCCAAGTAGCGGCTTGATGATCACTCTGTCCACTAGGTGGCTCTCATTAGTGATAACTAAGTCGAGCAGAGAGGGAATCTGACCGAAACGGTGCCGCGTCGGAGCGGTGGCGTGCTGTGACCACGCCTTCCGACGTATCAGCGTCGATAAGAAAGTCGAGAATCCACTTTCACAGTCCTGGTGAGAAACTGATGTCCAGTTTATCTTGGGTGCACTAAAGTCACCCAAAATAAGCAGATGCGTAAAGCGTAGTAGGCCTATGAAGTTTTCCAGGCTTACCAGAAGGGTGTCGTCTTCGGGGACGTCTGATGAAGGAGAACGGTAAATAACCTTCACTAGGAGTGAGTCTTGGCCACGCAGTGGTAGTCGAAGCCACAGAGCGTCACATTTATCAGAGGACTAGAAGCCACCGATAACCGTGGGTGTCGGGAGACACAGCTAAAGGAAAATTGAAGAACTCCTCAATCTCCCTCGGGTAGAGTCAGCCCGGCAAACTGAATACCCTGGGACACTCAGTTCACTGTCACTAATGTCACCTGTAAGGCAGGTCTCTGTGAAGGCGAGCATGAGGGGACGGATGACATGAGTTATCCGTCTGTTTCCGGTAATCTATTGAACAGACTCAGACAGTTCGTATGCAAGCATTTGGAAGCTAATTCCTCGCTGGATTTCGCGAGAAAATAGAAAGGATGGGGCGAGGAAGAGCCGGCGAAAGAAGGCCTAGAATTGAGGAACGTCGTTGGGGTGGACTCGGTCTGTTCTTTCGAGTTGTTCAGACGGCCAACTTTCGAGACTGTGGGAGCGACACCACCACCTGTGTGTAGGTCAGCGACCCTACCGGGCGTTTGATCAGCATTCTTTGCGCCGCAAATTGGGACCTGTGCGCCCTGGTCAAATTCCGCTGCCCGGGAGGGTGTTTGAAAGTTTTCACCCATGGAAAATTTGACGTCTTCTTTTACTGGGTGCTGGAAGGCGGTGATGCGCACGGTGTTATGGAGCTACTGCTAGAATTACCTATTGAAGGTGGCCAAATTAGTGCTTTTTGAGTCACAGAAGGCGGACCAAACAAGCTACTCCCGTTCCAAATTCGTGGGAGAAAGAGCTTTCTGCGGGGCCGTATGGTGGGTTTTGGGGTAGGTAACTCTGAAGACGGTTTTTGCACGGCCCCAGTGCCCTCAGTGCTCGTGTCTTTGCATGGTGCGTCGGTCGTTGGAACGAACATGCAGACGGTGTCTCCGTTTTCTACAACAGGCACAGAGGTCTGAAGGGGCATTTCGAGAGCAGAATCTACGACCTCATCTCCAGTTGTAGTTTCTGGTCTGCCGTGCTTCGTGACTTAGTCTTAATCCGCTGCTCGTGTCTCACCCTCTCTTGCCGAAAGCGATCAAAAGGTGTGCCTTTCAGATGGGCGCTGGCAAACTTCAGAACCACTGCTTTTCTTTTCAGGATTTCGGGTCTGAGCATGGCTGACAAGGTTACCAAAATGCCAAGTGACTTTGGTTGTCTTGACTCGCAGCCTAATCGCGAATACCAACCTTGTGGCGTCTGGGGAGAGTGTAGTCTCTAGGATTATTTTGGCTAACTCCATTGGAGAAGAGGTTGTGCGGAAGCGGCTCCATGAAACAACCCTCCTTGTCCTGAGAGCTTTCCCCTTCATTTTTATTGCCGCCTCCTCTATGTGTGCAGTTGGTAGGGCAACTGCCCTCTTGGTGATTGCAACACCAGGGAGGGCGAGCGCTATAAACTCCTTCGGAGACTGTAGTATCACCTTCACAGAATCGTTTGGAACTCCCCGATCTCATTTCCCATAGAAGAAGTGGAAAGTGGTACAGGGCTAAGAAGAGCCCCGCATTTGCAGTCGCGGGTTCTCCGCATCACTCCACTTGTGATGGTGCATGTGAGACCGGTGAGCGGCGGAGCGGTGCCTTGGCTTCCCTCAATCCTGCAACCCATGCAGGTGTAAATGAGAGATGGAAATGCTAGCTGTTTGTACTAGAGTTCGTTGAGGCCAGTACACTTGAAATCCTGCCACTTCTGATACTGGTAGGACTGCCTGCGGTTTTGTACGGACATATAACACCCATACCGTCCGCAGACGCCTGCTGCCACAGACAATGTCTGCTAAGTCTGAGCACTGCTAGATCTATCACAATTTATTGTCGAACTGAACGAGCGTTATGAGCGATATGATTCAGAAAAACGAATTAAAGTGTTGTTCGATAATGAATAACAGTCGCCGCATGCAGTTCTTGATGCACAGTGCACCAGTAGGATAGGGTTGTGGATGAACAGTGACGGCGAGAAAATTTGAGCCAAATTTCTAGTCGCCCGCGCAACGCTCAAAAGATCAATTTCAAGTCCAATCTCAAGTTCGGGACCTGATGGAGGTCTGTTTTTGTTGACGTCCTGATATGGTCTGCAGATTGGGCAGACTGCGTCTTGTGTCGGTGCGAGCGCGCTTGGGCTAAGCGTAGAGATGGGAGAAAAGTAGTGGCAAATCCTCGTTACACTAAACAACATAAACAGACGAACTGCTGTTTTATTTGGTGATGAGTAACAGAGATTAGACTCCAAGGAGCTAATCGCGCAGCATGGCATGTATGTCCAGAACTTATCCACCATTTGATGCGTTGAATTTTTCTCTCGATGGTGTGGTTTTCCATTTGCGTTCTGTCAGCGACGTTGGCTTGTCATATTCAGCGATTGCCACACGGGTTCGAGGCACAGGCTGAGAGTGCCCGGATCTAGTCGGTTCTTCTTACTCAGGGTGAAACGGGCGTATGTCGATCTGGAGGACAGCCACTGGAAACAGGGTGTAACAGCGCTCCTGGGAATCATAGTAAATGCCAAGAACGAGGTAGGATTACTCGTATAATAAGGTTTTAAGTAAGTGAGAACCTAGCATTACTTTCAAATGAACTCGGTACGTTGCTGTTTCAATGGCTAATGACTAAGAGAAAGGAATTGCTGCCTAAGGATTTTTCGAGGACTGGGCTTCGTAAGCTGCCCGTTTTGCCCTCGGCGACCATCATCGTTCGCCACGACATAGAACTGCCCAACTATGCCTACTTTAATGGAGAAGTGTGAGAATTATATCACCACGAAGTCGCCGAAAATCGGGCGGATACAAATCAAGAATTCCAAGTCAAGACGTGTGCGCGACACTTCTTACGTCTACACTGGACACGTTCAATGGCTAGTATGTCTTTCTTCAGGCCGGTGTACACGATCTGGTTAACATTCGAGTGATGGTCTATGCGACGAAAACTGCACTTAACGATTCTAATAGCGGCAAGTCTTTCTTTCCTGCCATCTCGTGGTGATACGCGAATGACAATTTAGACGACAGNTTCCTGCCATCTCGTGGTGATACGCGAATGACAATTTAGACGACAGCCGGATGCATATACCTTTCTCCAGGTCGATTTTCATCATATCTACTGTGTTGGACGCACTATGAATCACGAGGGTGTTGCCGGAATCTCCAGAGTGCCGTGTGAGCACGTACTGTCATTTAGCGGAGGGCTTCAATCGACCGATCTTCGTCTAATCGCGCCGGTATCAGCTTTAATGCACTGTAATTTGTAATCTGCAGTATTTTACGATGATTGGCCTGTGTGCTTCCGTACGCGTATCGGCCTTGCTGTTTTTACTTTATATGGGAAAAGGAATTATTGTAACTTTATCGCGCTTCTACAGGATCTATTGAGATGTTTTTCCTGGATGTTTCTGTTGGCCAATTTTTCCATCTTTTCCTCTCTTGAAATATTTCTTTGGAGTTTGCAGCTTTATCCCATTTTCTCAGCCTTACATGTTGCCTTACTCGTTTACACGTCACTGTATTGCCTGTTTGCCTTCATTCAGTGTGCTTCACATTATCTTTTGCTCTCTTCACATTACTAAAGCTGATTGTGGGCAACTTCCTATGTTCAATTTGTAATTTTCATCCAGTCGTAGCTGTCGAATTGTGATTCACCACAAATTCTTACTTTTGAAACCGACCATCACAACCGAGGTATACGGCTAATAGAATTACTCATGTGACTGCTCACAATATGGCACCGGAAAACCTTCGATCAAATTTTTTTATAATTTCGGTGTTCTTTTTCGCTCTGCCTGCTGTTCGAAGACGATTGTGTCACAGGAATGCCTAAATTGTGGGCGCTAATAATTGGGGTCACTTGTCAAACAATTCACCTACATCTGTCAAATATGCCGCAACGCCGAAGGGCTTCGTTTAGTGAGCCGTGTGAAAGCTTTTCCATTTTTTTGATGGCGTTGGTATCCGTTCTAGCTGCCGTACGCCTGTCTTCGAACGTTGGGGTTAGTATTAGTAACAACGTCAGTGTTCCATCGGGTAGGCTCGAGGAATAGCCTCCGGCCAAAGAATTTGAATTGAAGAATGCTTTAATCCAGTCTGGTGGACTTATGGTGGTAGCCAGACAACATCTTCAAAAGCCTAATCTTGTGTCATTCGATTCAGGTCGAGAGCGACATCAGATAATGTTTTTAACTGAGCAGCAGCATCCTGCACTCCTATGGTCCAGGTGCGCGTGGCGGATTGGCGCACTCAGGTCGGGTATTCCCCACGTAAGCTCGAAGACCTCCAGGAAGTTTCTGACTAGTTCACCCATTTCACATTTTGATG
The DNA here is from genome assembly GCA_008508345.1 of Paragonimus westermani. Classification (NCBI taxonomy): domain Eukaryota; kingdom Metazoa; phylum Platyhelminthes; class Trematoda; order Plagiorchiida; family Troglotrematidae; genus Paragonimus; species Paragonimus westermani. Next base: position 6,528 of record QNGE01009006.1, on the reverse strand, counting down.
AATTTCATTGGTTCTTCGAAGTCCAGGTTGAAGTGACTTACGGGGAATCCAACTAACTACTGAAAGTTCGCGAAGCAGTTTGAGTGGCTCGTTATGGTCGGTGAATGCTCTACATTTTACATTATTTTCAGGGAGGAGCGAGCAAGACAGTTTAAGGTAGTATAACGTTACCACCACCAGTGCCATGCGGGAAGACCGCGAGATACTATAAGATCCTTGTGGATAACCGTACCATGTCGCACGATCCAGGAACGATGAGCCACTGGGGAGACTCAACATATTAAATGCAGTGCTGGTGGGCTGATACGATTGTTCGTTCGCTTGAGCAGTTGCAGTGTTACTCTTAAGCAGATGGGCTGCGAGGCTTAGTTGAATTCCTCGAGCATGTCAGAACAGACCTTGAAGGTGCCACTCCTTAGTCTACAACTGGGGTGAGTTGAAAAGGCCGACCAGATTATCCGACGAAGCCAAGAGCCGTGGTCTCCGAGCCCACCGAGTTTGGTTCGTAGTGCTCGATGGAGTTGCGAGACAGCTTTGGACAACTTGCACAGAGTGGTCGTACTACTCGATACAAGCTTCATCTAGGTATGACTGAAGAGTGGGAGTTAAGGAAGGAAGTGACGAAATTGAGTTTTGCCACCGCTGCTCCACAGCTTGTGAATTCGGTCTTGTGCAGACTTGCACACAGCCCTGAAAGGTGTCCTGACCTCATCAAGTTGGATACAACTAGTAGGCGGTTCCGTGCTCGCCGGCTGGGTGCGCTTTTCACGTACCTTAATGTAACGCACAGGTCTTCGGATTGTCGAATGAGAAGCCTGTGTGTTGCCGAGGTCGGATTCACCGTTTGCTGTACAACCCAGAGGCCAAACGACACGACAGTCTCTGTGCAGTAGAAGTGGAGTCTGTGTCACGACGTGCTTCGGCGGCACATGCGTGCCACTCGGGATGGTCCTAGAGTGTGTGGAAACTCCAGCAGCCCCTGCCAGAAACTACACTTTCCTCGAAAGCGGTTCAAACAAAGCACTGATTGAACAAATTTTTATGGGCAGATAACAGATTGCTTCAGTTCAGCCGTACTTGACACTCACGACACTCGATGGTACACTTGGCTCTCTGCCAATGCGAAGCTCAATTTAGTCCCGCTATCTGTGGATGGAACCGTTGAGAGTAAAGAGGCGTCCACTATACGGAACTCGATGCCAGGACGTGTAGCTTGATTACGAGATGTGATTGGGCGGTGGCAGTACTCGAGGCAAATCGAGTTTGAGGAGATCAATCAGGGAGAGGTTGATGTATATAATGAATATGATTCCCAGAAGCTCACTGGGTACCTGATCGAAGGGTCAGCAGATGGAAACAGCCATCAGCGAATAAACCCTCTTTGGCTGGATGGTTTGCACTTTCTTGGATGAATGTGCTAAACAATGCGCTTCCGTGAACTGCACTCTTCAAGGAGGATCCTCCATTGTGGAACACCTTACACTTCTGTACAGCCAGGAGCCTCACGATACTGGAAGATAAGGCATCTTCAACAAGGTTCGGCAATTGTGTTCCTCCGGTCAACGGCCGCTTTGGGGTTCCGTTACTGTAGAGCCGTGGAGGTTATTTTACCTCCCAATCGAATACTGGCTTGGAGACGCCTGAGCTTTTTGCAATACCATTAGCTGCAAGGCAAACAGCTTCATTCAAGATATTCTACTCTGATACATTCTCACATTAGGAAGGGGTACATCAAATGGGTACCCGTAAAATGTTGAGCTCGACCATGTTGTCAAGAGATGGTGTACGCTGCGCCACCCTCTGTTCAATCTTGAGGAACCTTGCAAACTCGGTGTGGGACTTGACTGTGCTGCAGCATATTGCGCTACATCTCCAAACGATCGGCTGTCAAACAGACCAGATCTCACCCCTCGACATTTGGATTTGTTGTTGAGGCTTGGAATTTACTCGTTTGTAACTGCGGCAGATATAGAGGTGATGTTTTCGCAATTTCGTTCATCCGAGGCAGCAACGCCCTGAGAAACTCTCGTGACCTCAAGCTGGTCTCACAAGTAGACTCATGAAATATCGGATGGTAGTACATCCGCCTGGGGCCACCTCACAGCCCTTTTGCGCAACTCTTGCCTTTGGGAAAACGGCAGAAACATTCACGCGTACGTATGAGGAAGGAATTTCACGTTGAAGCCTATCTATTCTCCTTGCCAGATACATCCCCGGACATTGGCTCTGTCCACAGCTCAACACCACTACTCACTGGAGGAGGACTTCGCTCAGCCAGTTTTTTGTCGAATTGCCGTGAAGTTCTTGACAGTGTCGCTGGCTCCGAGCGTGATGTGAGTGAGAGGGAAGTAAGTAACGACAAGTTCCAATCCGGGCATACGTGGGGTACCAAGCGGGACACCGAAGCAGACTATTCTCGCATTAGCTTCAAATTGCCCCAGGAGCCAGCCACAGGCAGAGGTATTCACTCTACCACCTCTAGTTAGTGTGACCTCCTTGGATTCTCACCCTCCTGGCTATTGCCGGGAAGGGTAATACCGCGAGAGCTGTTCCGCAAAAGGCTCGAGTAGAACGACCCTCCTAATACAGAACATAGCGCAGAATGAAACTACTGGTTTGAACACCTTCAAGAACATTGTGGAGTGCAGGGGTCCAGGTGCGTGTGGCCCGCTGGGTTTCCGAAAATTGTTTGTGCGGTACGTGTATTTTGTGAGACATGGCGCATTTACCTGCGTTTGCTTCTGAGAAGAAAATGGGCAACGTCGTTATGCATGGCTGTTTTCGGAAGCCCGGGTCGTACCTCTGAAATCTGTTAAAATTCCTCGACTCCAGCTGACCACAGCTGTACTTGCTGTTTGTATGTTCTAAACGACATGCTTTTTCTGGAACGTGTGAAGTTCCGGACAGATTCGATGACTGCGTTGTATTAAAACCACAATGCCGTTGAACTTTCTGGCGGGTACTTGAAAAACAAACTGTCATACATGCTTGATATCCTTGACGCACGACAGTGAAGGCATACACGATCGTGTGATAATCCCGCGGACAGAGCATCACACGGAGCGGGAAGTTTGAAGTGGGTGCAACAGGGATTACATCTTACAGAGTTCGTCAAGCAACAGCGAGATTCACTGATCCACCAAACCTGTAAAAGATGTTGAGTTAAAAAATGTTGAGTTACGTGTGAGCAAAAAGCTGTTGTAAAATGGAGCAGTAACGTTTGCGAATTCAGCCTCAAAATTGGGGTTCAACGGAACCCAGTGTAGCGTTTTGTACAGCACAATTCTCATGGTTTCTCACATTTTTTTACCTTCTTCAAATTCACATATACACTTGTTTAAATCGTGTGAGTTGATTCAATTAACAAAAATACACACTTCCAAGGTCGCGAGCCCTGTGTTCGTTGTCACGTGTGTACGGATTTTGAGAGTGTTAACGGCTAACGGAATCTGCATTTATTTCAGCATATTTCCAAATTCATCGGTCGTCGGAATTATCTCCGTTGCGATTTCTAAAATTACGTAGAACTATACGACAGATCGATTGGATACTTCATTTCGTGTGATGGTACTCTGAACGACGCACCTTCACGAACCACTCTGAGTCAGCCGTTTTCAATTTTTCTCACTCCTTGATTTTGTATTCACACCTGAACTGTATACAGCGTTTAGATCCTCTACACCAGTATTTGAAGCTCCCATCCCTTCAGCCGCAAGAGCCTTCAGTGGTACTACGTTCCCTTGCAAATAATCGTGATGCACTGATTATTTAGCCGCCCTCCGGCTGAAGTTGTGTGCAGCTTGCCCGTGTGCGTCGCATTGTTCAGATCCACTTAAAGATGTGCTGACGTGCTCGGCACGGCGGTCTATCGCACTCAGATGGATAGTGTGCCTATAATCATTAAGTGCTGTGGAAGGGGCGGTAACGACAGTCGTACACAATTTGTTAGTCGAACGGATAGCAACATAGTCATTCAGCATTTTCGAGGCTGCATAGAGATGCAGCAGGTCCGCACACATTCTCTACACCTTTCTGCGGTTCCTGGTGGAAGCGCTAATAAAATTGATGCTGTAATTCAAATCAAACAAAGCGATTACATAATCACCTAGGCATAATGGCGCGATTGTTTGGGTCTTTGCTGATATGAATATAGAGTAAACTTTCCGTCTCGTTCCAGCGTTAACTCTATACGTTCAACAAAGCTCGATTTTTATGCGACAATGGAGGGGCGTCGTGGCACAATGTCCACTAGCGCCATGCAAATTGATTTGGAAAGTTTGGTTCCTGAGGAGTATAGTTGCACAGCTTGAGGGTGTGGGAAAAGTCCGGGCAAGTCAAAAGCCCCATTCCGCCCCAAATTAATTCACCTCCATTCTGAATTGAAGATCCAAATTATTCAATCCACATGAGCAACACACTACCCCAAACGCAGCACTGTTTACAGTTTTATCATATTGTAGAGGACCTGAAGGTTTCTACGTTTGTAACCATGTCTGGTCTTCACAATACTTAAATCGCAAACCGATCAATGGAAAACAACCTACACTGCACATAGGCGGTGAAAACTGACTGTGAAAAAGTGACGGAAAGATTTGGTACTACCTCGGACGGTCGATCAAAACTATCAATTCCAAGATAGATCTTGTACTTTTAGAAATGCCAGCGAACAATAAAACATGTCTATAGTCAACATGTACAGGTGTCAACATACATAAGTCCGTTAGTAAAAACCCAAACATCCTCGTACGCCCTTACTCCATACTTATTGATAGCTTGTCTGTGTCGTGTAAACCATCTTGCAAAAGCTGGGCATGCTCAAACTGTTTGAAAAAAGAAACTAAACCTGTTCATCTCATGAATCCATAATAACCTGAAGACGCAGCCCTTTTTTCTTCTCCCCCTGATAAATCACTTGGCAACCCCTCGGCATTGTCAAACATTGTTTTCATTCCATGTACCGGCCGTACAGAGATAAGTGACATTTAAATCTGACAGTAATCGTATACTAAGGAAACCTGAAAATCGATCGCTTCTCGCGTTATTTGATAACAGTTGTTTGCATATGGTATATATTTCATCTAGTAACACAATGCTATTAACGTCACACAGAAGGTTATGCCAGAATATGATATGTCTCACTGTTAATCAGAGCTCAGCGTCAATTTTACTATCTCCAGTGTATCGCGTGATTTCGCTTCCCATTCTTAGTTTCACTGATATATCCCGCGCAAGATAACATTCCACCCCATCCGGACACGCAATGGTTGGGAATTTCGTGAAATGTTCCAAATACATTGGAAATTGAGCAAATAATGAAGTCCAATCGGGAGGTCCACCCGTTTCGCCCAAATGTATATGCGTTCCCATCTATCCCCATCAGAGCGAAACATTCTGAGCGGTTCCAGGGACTATTTACATGGAATCACGATGGAATGCTTCGACAGTACATCACCTCCATCCTCCAGGAACCACATTTTTGGCACGACCTTAAGCATTTGGCCAGTGATCACGTTGTGGAGTCCCAAGTGACGTAAAAAATCAACCATTTTGTCGAATTTTGTAGAATCTAAGTAATATCGTCTCAGAAGTGTTGCTCGAAGGTTTCTTCATAAAATTGTATTTTCCCTCATATAATGTCGGCTTTGTTGCTCTATTGACAGCTAACTAACTGTACAATTTACGATAATGGTTTTCAAACGTGTATATGGCCTTAAAATGTGTACATCGATCACCATCGCCTGGGCGTGTTTTCACAAATATGTCGAGAAATATACCGTTATCATTATTATCATCATCATCAAACGCCCCTGCCACCGCGGACTATCCAGATATGTGCGGTTACAGTTTAGTTGTATCGTACGAGCTGCCGTCCGAAACAAAGCAGAGAGACACATTCGAGCGGTTGACTGTCGTAAAAGATAGGCCGTAGAACGCGAAATTCTGCGCTTCCCCATACTCACTTGAAGTCAAATGTTCTTGAGGATATCCGCACGCAGCTCGGAGTCTATCTTACACCTAGGCAAATCAAACGTTATCAGAAAATATTCCAACACACAAGTGAAAGCGGAGAACATATGATGATCAACTTTCTCCTCATAGTTCTCCTGTTCACTTCTAGACACAATTCTCATCCTGTTTCCCGAACTCCATCTAACTTTCACATCTTCTTGGTGCATGGATAGGCCACCACTCCCTCGCATTCCAAGATCAGTTTGGCGTCTACAGCGAGCAGAGTGGTTGAGATTGTGGGCTCAGGACTGCTTGAGAATCATTTGGTCACCTCTAATACGCCGCGATCTGGTGTGTAGGTCCTGTCCATATTGTCTTGCGTCATGAGTGGCGCTGAGCTAACACATGGATCGTGTCCAGTTTCTGATCTTCTCAACCAACATTCATTTAGGTGGCAAGCATCCACCCCATTTTTCCGCTCAGCATTCAAGTAGGTGCACTCTTTGGAGTTCACTTGCAAGTCAAACTCTGAAACCCATTTCTTTAGATGCCTAAAACTGATTTACAAAGCACCCCTTT
>QNGE01009005.1:0-11447 GCA_008508345.1 Paragonimus westermani | reverse complement strand
GCGCGCGCAGGTGAAACGATATGCGATGTGAGGTAAGCGGATTTCGATGACATACTTTCGGTAGTGTCTATTCGCCTAGGTCATTGTTACAGGCTAATTCGAAAGCGAGTGCTGTCAATCATGTTCAATCCGGAAGGTCCAGACTGAATGTTTCGCCCCAGTGTCATCAGCAGATAACTTGGGGTGATGAGCTGGTACGTGCGCTCACCATGCTTTGTCGTTTCTACAAACCGCGCGACTGTCTGGAAAAAATTAACATTATGAATGATCTTTGATGCGCGTGCGAACAGGTTGCTGTCTGTTGACGTGCACACGTCTGAGAGATGTCTCCCCTTTGTGTAACAATTACATCACACCATAGTATACTTCGGCTTCATAAACTCACTACTATTTCTGGGGTTGGGATCATTATACGAATTTATTGGACTAACCATGGGCTCCCAGATCGCTGTATAACACAGCGTTCGATGAACACAAGGCTTATAATTATCCCCGGATGTATAAACACTCAATGATTCCAGTGGAAATTTACCGAGCAGAGAGTTAAGTACACATGGCTTCAGTTAGTCAGCCAGTCACTGCACATCTGATGTGGGCAAAACATACCCACACCGATATGTTTGACAGCGGCTGTTTCTAATCATTTGGCTCGAAGTGTGCATGGCTAAAGCGTAGCTATCAGCAGTGTGGCCGAGTTGGTCTGCGACTTACCAGATGAGTTCGTAGCTTCCGACCCGGTGGAAGATTGTGAACTGGATGTTGTTGTTGTTGTTGCTGCTGAAGTTTCACAGAGGGAAAGAAGTGAAATCATAACAGAGGAGGACGAACTCGTGAAAGGCTCGAAGGTTTGATGTACTTAGACGATAAAACTTGCATTAGCATTGCAGCAGTTCCTCGGTTGATGAGATGATTGTTCGTGAATCATGTGTGATTGTGTATTACATGACGCACTCGGACGTCATGCTCACTATGTTGTATTGAAAGAATCGAATTGATTCGACAGAACATGCAGGTGAAGCGCCTAGTTTTCTCATGTCTACTGACAATGCCTGGATTTGGTGTTATAGCTGTGGATATCAGATTGGCCGAAAACGTTCGCAGTTTCACAAAGCGGAAGAGTTCGTAGGGACTGTCCGTGGTGAATTATGCTTTCAACAGCGAACCACATATAACGAACAACCATTGATTGTACATATTACCCGGTCGACGTGACCACAGATTCGTCACGTTTGACATGATTAACGGAGTGCGTTCAGTCGCCCAACAAGTAATTTTGTGAGACACTATTAGAAGATCAAATGAGAAGACCTCACGTGGGGGCCGAGTGATATACATTCACCAGAAGTTGCAACCGACCTGACACTGCATGATCCCTGACCGTGTTTCTATGATGCGCCAACTGAAGCTGCTGATTTTCGGTTCTACGTGGGAGGAATGAAAGTTATCTTTTATTTTCCGCAATCTGAATGTGTCCATATTGTTCTGCTCTTTCTACTCTCAACCTTTCTTCCCGATATTCTCTTCCGCTCTTCCCCTTCCGGTTTCTTTTGTTTCTCCTTCCGTTCATTCCTTCCGGTTCAATTTTTTACACTTCTCTTCTGCCTCCTGGTTCTCGGCTCTCAATTTACTATTTAGATATTTTGTGTTTTTGTGCTTTTCCTCTTTTGATACCATTCACTTTTCTTGTGATATCTTCCGTTGTTTCTTTTTTACTCCTTTAAAATTTTTTGAATCTACATACTTTCACCCTCAGTCCAATTTCTGGTTGAAATTTGTGTGACGTTAAAATGCAGCTCAGGTTAAATATTTTCACAATTATTTTCTAGTTCGCCTCAGCCTACGTACATTTTCACGTCTTCTAAAATCGCATTGACTATGATCTGCTCTCTACCATCGCTTGAATTGCACTTGCTTTTGCTGAATTTTGTTGAGGTTTTGATAGTTTTTGCGTTGGCGGTGTCGTAGTTAGCTTCGGGGTACGAATTTGGATATCATTCTCTGCACTCTGTCTTGGTTCCTTTAGGAAGAAATAGATGGTCTTTGATCGTTGTGCTTGTGAATCGCTAGTCACCTTTGCAATTAAGATTGTTGCTTTAATTAACTTCCTTTCATACAGCGGCTACACGTTCATCCTGGAATTCAGTCACTACGCTATAGTCATGTTTGTCTTTTCTTAAACGCAATAATTATTGACATTTTATAAACTTTTTGCTCAAGAATTGAATTCATCCGTAAGGTCCGTGCTCACCCCGAATTGAAAGTGTTATTGCCAACTATTGTTCCAAGTTTTATAGTCTCCACTTATTATTGTCCAACGCTTTCCAAAGTATAGTTTTGTTTGCGTATGCCTATATATCGCAGATACCCATAAAACGTGTTTAAAAGTCCAATAAACGATTTATCGGTAACCACTTACAGGTGAGAGACAGCTAGTCAACCATTAGTCAGAAACCAAGCATTATGTAGGTGGAATGCACCTAGTTTAATCTGCGGTTCTCAAATGCCTCATAGTTATGTCCAAGGATTAAGTTTTTAATGTCAACCGTCGCTGAAGTGAAAAACTACAATGGTAACTACAAGTGTGTACTGACTGCTTTTGGAAGCTGTTGAAAACAAGATGACCTTGTCTGTGCACCTATCGAAGGTAGAATTTCGTGTCCTATACCAGAGCAGCTTTGATAATCACTTAACACAGGATGGTGAGCATTGATGTCGGACAATGCGCGGTTTGTTTTGTTTTGTGAAATTTTATGAAGAGTAGATGCTTTCTACTGTGAACTCAGTCACTAATAACAGCCTGTGTATCGCGGCAAGTCAAACACCCATCACAACTGAGGAACGCGTTTACATAAGAAAACGTTAAATGTAGTTTCTAATCCATTTTGTTTGCAAGATTCTGTAGATAAATCTGTTCATATATGATATTATGAAGCAATCTACCATCAACACGGTTTGCTCTGTGATTCAGTTCTGTGAACATAAACGTTCTGCTGGAAGCACGTGTTGCTTGGTCGTCTATGTATATAGGCGGTAAAATCACACTGTGGTAACTAATGCACATCCTCGTCCGGATCGAGATTTGCACCCCTGTCTTCACGGTTTTGAGAGCAACATGTTAACCGCAAAACCAGTAACCTCACAACAAGCGTGGTTGAATCATCATACGCGGACTATCAACCACAATCTTGAGTGAATAGTGTTCAGCCTTGCCGAACATTTCGAAAAGTGAACACTGAATGCTATTCACATAGAGTTTTGATTGAGTACAGTGGACCAAAATCCTCGATGGAGTGGTAGCTCCTTTGAGGTGAAGAAGTAAGCTGTACACATGGCTTGTATTAATGAGGGACTTCAGTCCAGTTAGTTCCCACTCGAAATTTAAGATTACTAAGAGCACCCAAGAGCATGACATACCGGTTTCCTGAATTCTTCTTATGGTCTGCACTCGTTATGGACAGTCCTTGTTCGTGAGATGAAGGTTACTAGACAAAAAACCTCATTCGGTGTCATAGGTTGGAACGAAGTCCTTGAAATGTGATGCGTAACTTCCCACGTCTATACTTACTTCAACCTCCAAGACAACACCGACGACGGCGTAACAGTGGTGAGAACGATACGAAATCCGGTGTTACAACTAATGTAACTGACCTTAATGGTACGGTTTACTTGGTTGCAAAGACCGGCGCTCTTGTCCTTACCAAGCCTACCAACCACTTATGTGCTGAATCAACAATTCGTGCTAGAAGCTTCGAAAAGTTTCCCCGATGTGAAATAAATTGTCAATATTGGCTGAGCGTACACAGAAAGTATCAGAGATGGTCCTTGTGGTGGGCATTGGAACGGTCGAGATAGACTCAAATGCGCCTGACAACGTGATGATTCCAGGTGAGTCGGTGTGATGTCAAAGGAGGTTCAATGACTAAACCCCAAAGAGAGATATCGGTGTTGACCATTATGTTGTATTGTGTAGAGTGGTGAACCGACAGCCCGAAAACGTGAGATGTGCAAAAGCTAGATTGAACTATGTCAGGAACTCGGTGCACATTAGTGAGAACCAATTGATTCCCCCAACACCTATGTTAGTGTGATACAACCAGAAACCTAACTGGCGACAGAAGTTTGCCAGATGCTGCAGCCTGCCTGTAATAAGACAACCAATAGCAGTTCACTGAGATTCAGATAACTGAGCAAAGGATGTTAACCTCAAAACTGGAATTTTGTTCAGCACTGTATGAGAACGCACTGAATTCTGTCCTGTCTTCTCTCAGCTATATGACAAACATAGGCTCAACAACCACAAGTTACAGATGGGTTGGATTTCCAGAAGTCGGTACGCTGGTATCTATGTTAGCAATCAGCGAAAAGGCCATTCATCACTGAAGGCGATACGGTCAGCGGCCCAACGTTTATAACTGCCAATCCGTATATTGCAATGCACTAATATTGAAATAGTGTACAGACTAAACAAAATAACCATCAATCAACCCTTCGAAACATTCTTTGAACCAAAAAATTCACCGAGGGCCGGGAACATCTAAACATTATCCTCATGTGCAACATGGGCAATCGAGATGAGTTTCTCAACCAGCTGTCAGTTGCCCCATTAATTGATGTCTCAAGAGACGTGAAAACAAAATGGTCAAAATGATGGCATACTGTTTGCACAGTGCAGTTGGTTGATGAGCATGATGGAACCTGAACAACCATCGTATGTTTCATCAACATGTTTGTAGTCATGAAACAGTGCACGAAAACAGCTGATGGTGGTAAGTTAATGGATACGATTTATCTAAACTTGTCCCAACCATTCGCCAGATTCGACCTTACGATATTTCGCTTGAAACGTAACAGCCCACATCCTAGTTCGCCGTTCACGTCGGCGGCTCATCGATTATTTCAGGTGTCATTCATTAATTGTAAGCTTTCCCAGCTTGTTAGTAACCCTTTCTCTGCGACTGTACATTACAAATGTGTTCTAGTGCCTTAGTATGGGGGAAATCTCTGTCCTAATTGGTCTGATGTGGGTCAACTGGATTGCATTTTGAGACTGCCATTTTGCAGCCGTATTGTATTTTTCATCCGATTACCCTCTTTTTCGATCACTTGGTTTTGTAAATCAATGGCCATCTAAATCAACTTTTGCACATATTCTTCACAGTCTATTCACGAGAAAAAGGGTACAATTTCAACCGGACAGCTATGTTATATCACGTTCTGATTTTTATATGAACTATGGTTTCGCTATCACATTAAACTCACTTTCGGTATTCACAACAGTCTTATTGTCCGTCACCTTCTGTGTATTTGTAGATGTTACTAGGGTAACAAAACTGTGAAGTTTTTCTGGTTGTTGATCCAGGGAATTAGTCTTAAATACTCAAAATATATTTCACGCAAAAAATAATAGGCTACAGAAATTTGCATCTCCATCTCCTCGAAAATGCCCACCAATCTCTGTTTAGAACTTACGAGGGCCGTTCGAATTGAATAATCATTTCATAACCGTCATTTATGATTAGGGTTATTCCATAATTTCCCTAGATTTACTACACTCATTAATAGTTTTAGCTGAGCAGAAACCTTTAAGCAAAATTACATAGTCACCCGAATTTGAAGACCACACCACCCATTTCTCATTCACATTGTTCCATTTTGTGAAAATTCGAATGACCTTGTCCGATAGTGAGAGGTCGCCGTCCAATCAGCCAAAACTCCAGTAGATTTATTCGCACATTTTCATTAAATAACCTACTGAACTTGCCATATGTGCATCCAGGTCAGTCAGCTCTCCAACCTATCACATTCACTGTGTGACGGATTCCAACCTTGGTAAACCAATTTCCCATATGTTAAGGGATAATGTGAAATATGGAGACGGCTAGACTTATTTCAACAAGGGTCAACACAGCACTCAACATCTGCATGATCCCTGACCGTGTTTCTATGATGCGCCAACTGAATCTGCCGATTTTCGGTTCTACGTGGAATGTCATCATTTATTTTCCGCAAACTGAATGTGTCCTTTTTGTTCTGCTCTTTCTACTCTCAACCTTTCTTCCTGTTGTTCTCTTCCGCTCTTCCTCTTCCGGTTTCTTTTTATTCTCCTTCCGTTCATTTCATTTCGTTCAATTTTTTACACTTCTCTTCTGCCTCTTGGTTCTCGGCTCTCAATTTACCATTTTGATATTCGTGTGCTTTTGTGATTTTCCTCTTTCTATACCATTCACTTTTCTTGTGATATCTTCCGTTGTTTCTTTTTTACTCCTTTAAAATTTTTTGAATCTACTAATTTTCACCCTCAGTCCAATTTCTGGTTGAAATTTGTGTGACGTTTAAATGCAGCTCGGGTTAAATATTTTTATACTTATTTTCTAATTCGCCTCAGCCTACGTACATTTCCACGTCTTCTAGAATCGCACTGACTATGATCTGCTCTCTACCATCGCTTGAATTGCTCTTGTTATTGCTGAATTTTGTTGAGGTTTCGATAGTTTTTGCGTTGGCGGCATCGTAGTAAGCTTTGGAGTACGAATTTGGATAGTATTCTCTGCACTCTGTCTTGGTTTCTTTAGGAAGAAAAGGATGGTCTTTGATCGTTGTGCTTGTGAATCGCTAGTCACCTTTGCAATTAAGATTGTTGCTTTAATTAACTTCCTTTCATACAGCGGCTACACGTTCATCCTGGAATTCAGTCACTACGCTATAGTCATGTTTGTCTTTTCTTAAACGCAATAATTATTGACATTTTATAAACTTTTTGCTCAAGAATTGAATTCATCCGTAAGGTCCGTGCTCACCCCGAATTGAAAGTGTTATTGCCAACTATTGTTCCAAGTTTTATAGTCTCCACTTATTATTGTCCAACGCTTTCCAAAGTATAGTTTTGTTTGCGTATGCCTATATATCGCAGATACCCATAAAACGTGTTTAAAAGTCCAATAAACGATTTATCGGTAACCACTTACAGGTGAGAGACAGCTAGTCAACCATTAGTCAGAAACCAAGCATTATGTAGGTGGAATGCACCTAGTTTAATCTGCGGTTCTCAAATGCCTCATAGTTATGTCCAAGGATTAAGTTTTTAATGTCAACCGTCGCTGAAGTGAAAAACTACAATGGTAACTACAAGTGTGTACTGACTGCTTTTGGAAGCTGTTGAAAACAAGATGACCTTGTCTGTGCACCTATCGAAGGTAGAATTTCGTGTCCTATACCAGAGCAGCTTTGATAATCACTTAACACAGGATGGTGAGCATTGATGTCGGACAATGCGCGGTTTGTTTTGTTTTGTGAAATTTTATGAAGAGTAGATGCTTTCTACTGTGAACTCAGTCACTAATAACAGCCTGTGTATCGCGGCAAGTCAAACACCCATCACAACTGAGGAACGCGTTTACATAAGAAAACGTTAAATGTAGTTTCTAATCCATTTTGTTTGCAAGATTCTGTAGATAAATCTGTTCATATATGATATTATGAAGCAATCTACCATCAACACGGTTTGCTCTGTGATTCAGTTCTGTGAACATAAACGTTCTGCTGGAAGCACGTGTTGCTTGGTCGTCTATGTATATAGGCGGTAAAATCACACTGTGGTAACTAATGCACATCCTCGTCCGGATCGAGATTTGCACCCCTGTCTTCACGTTTTTGAGAGCAACATGTTAACCGCAAAACCAGTAACCTCACAACAAGCGTGGTTGAATCATCATACGCGGACTATCAACCACAATCTTGAGTGAATAGTGTTCAGCCTTGCCGAACATTTCGAAAAGTGAACACTGAATGCTATTCACATAGAGTTTTGATTGAGTACAGTGGACCAAAATCCTCGATGGAGTGGTAGCTCCTTTGAGGTGAAGAAGTAAGCTGTACACATGGCTTGTATTAATGAGGGACTTCAGTCCAGTTAGTTCCCACTCGAAATTTAAGATTACTAAGAGCACCCAAGAGCATGACATACCGGTTTCCTGAATTCTTCTTATGGTCTGCACTCGTTATGGACAGTCCTTGTTCGTGAGATGAAGGTTACTAGACAAAAAACCTCATTCGGTGTCATAGGTTGGAACGAAGTCCTTGAAATGTGATGCGTAACTTCCCACGTCTATACTTACTTCAACCTCCAAGACAACACCGACGACGGCGTAACAGTGGTGAGAACGATACGAAATCCGGTGTTACAACTAATGTAACTGACCTTAATGGTACGGTTTACTTGGTTGCAAAGACCGGCGCTCTTGTCCTTACCAAGCCTACCAACCACTTATGTGCTGAATCAACAATTCGTGCTAGAAGCTTCGAAAAGTTTCCCCGATGTGAAATAAATTGTCAATATTGGCTGAGCGTACACAGAAAGTATCAGAGATGGTCCTTGTGGTGGGCATTGGAACGGTCGAGATAGACTCAAATGCGCCTGACAACGTGATGATTCCAGGTGAGTCGGTGTGATGTCAAAGGAGGTTCAATGACTAAACCCCAAAGAGAGATATCGGTGTTGACCATTATGTTGTATTGTGTAGAGTGGTGAACCGACAGCCCGAAAACGTGAGATGTGCAAAAGCTAGATTGAACTATGTCAGGAACTCGGTGCACATTAGTGAGAACCAATTGATTCCCCCAACACCTATGTTAGTGTGATACAACCAGAAACCTAACTGGCGACAGAAGTTTGCCAGATGCTGCAGCCTGCCTGTAATAAGACAACCAATAGCAGTTCACTGAGATTCAGATAACTGAGCAAAGGATGTTAACCTCAAAACTGGAATTTTGTTCAGCACTGTATGAGAACGCACTGAATTCTGTCCTGTCTTCTCTCAGCTATATGACAAACATAGGCTCAACAACCACAAGTTACAGATGGGTTGGATTTCCAGAAGTCGGTACGCTGGTATCTATGTTAGCAATCAGCGAAAAGGCCATTCATCACTGAAGGCGATACGGTCAGCGGCCCAACGTTTATAACTGCCAATCCGTATATTGCAATGCACTAATATTGAAATAGTGTACAGACTAAACAAAATAACCATCAATCAACCCTTCGAAACATTCTTTGAACCAAAAAATTCACCGAGGGCCGGGAACATCTAAACATTATCCTCATGTGCAACATGGGCAATCGAGATGAGTTTCTCAACCAGCTGTCAGTTGCCCCATTAATTGATGTCTCAAGAGACGTGAAAACAAAATGGTCAAAATGATGGCATACTGTTTGCACAGTGCAGTTGGTTGATGAGCATGATGGAACCTGAACAACCATCGTATGTTTCATCAACATGTTTGTAGTCATGAAACAGTGCACGAAAACAGCTGATGGTGGTAAGTTAATGGATACGATTTATCTAAACTTGTCCCAACCATTCGCCAGATTCGACCTTACGATATTTCGCTTGAAACGTAACAGCCCACATCCTAGTTCGCCGTTCACGTCGGCGGCTCATCGATTATTTCAGGTGTCATTCATTAATTGTAAGCTTTCCCAGCTTGTTAGTAACCCTTTCTCTGCGACTGTACATTACAAATGTGTTCTAGTGCCTTAGTATGGGGGAAATCTCTGTCCTAATTGGTCTGATGTGGGTCAACTGGATTGCATTTTGAGACTGCCATTTTGCAGCCGTATTGTATTTTTCATCCGATTACCCTCTTTTTCGATCACTTGGTTTTGTAAATCAATGGCCATCTAAATCAACTTTTGCACATATTCTTCACAGTCTATTCACGAGAAAAAGGGTACAATTTCAACCGGACAGCTATGTTATATCACGTTCTGATTTTTATATGAACTATGGTTTCGCTATCACATTAAACTCACTTTCGGTATTCACAACAGTCTTATTGTCCGTCACCTTCTGTGTATTTGTAGATGTTACTAGGGTAACAAAACTGTGAAGTTTTTCTGGTTGTTGATCCAGGGAATTAGTCTTAAATACTCAAAATATATTTCACGCAAAAAATAATAGGCTACAGAAATTTGCATCTCCATCTCCTCGAAAATGCCCACCAATCTCTGTTTAGAACTTACGAGGGCCGTTCGAATTGAATAATCATTTCATAACCGTCATTTATGATTAGGGTTATTCCATAATTTCCCTAGATTTACTACACTCATTAATAGTTTTAGCTGAGCAGAAACCTTTAAGCAAAATTACATAGTCACCCGAATTTGAAGACCACACCACCCATTTCTCATTCACATTGTTCCATTTTGTGAAAATTCGAATGACCTTGTCCGATAGTGAGAGGTCGCCGTCCAATCAGCCAAAACTCCAGTAGATTTATTCGCACATTTTCATTAAATAACCTACTGAACTTGCCATATGTGCATCCAGGTCAGTCAGCTCTCCAACCTATCACATTCACTGTGTGACGGATTCCAACCTTGGTAAACCAATTTCCCATATGTTAAGGGATAATGTGAAATATGGAGACGGCTAGACTTATTTCAACAAGGGTCAACACAGCACTCAACATTCAACACAGCACTCAACAGGGAACGCCCGACATGGTCAGTGGTTCCAACTTTGTCGAAAACTTCATTGTCGATGCTAACAACACATTACCTAGCTCGCCGTTTGGAATGGCTCATTGCCAACACTGCCAATACGCTACCAGAACAACTATTCAGGTGCATTCGAACACTAATATGCGACGCATCAAGGGGAATGACCACTCACTGTTGTATAGCGCGCTGAACAACGCAACCTGCACTGACGCCGTCACACGAGTCAAAAAATACACGCAGTTCTACGATGAGAGTTTTCGACTCCAAGACTTTGTAGCGTCATGTAGCCAACAAATCACATGTCGATGATTAATCTCACATCAACACATCCGTCCCTCATACGCACAAGCTTCTGCTGTTCCGATGGATGATTAGAAATAGACACCACTTCCACTTCGCTGCGGGGATTTGGGTGAATTCAAACAGTTTGTGAGCCATTTTTTTGTTATCCACCTATATTCGGTACACTGTTATCTACGAGTCACACCCAAATTGCCATTGGCATTGGTCAACTTTTGACGATGGGTAAACTTTACGCTTATAATCGCTGAGCCCGATGTGATCAGAACACGCAACATTTAGACGATTTTATTGATCTTGTTGTTCCCGTCTTTTTCAACGCGCAAACTTTATAAAGCAATATGTGGTGCTTCATGATCGATAAACTCAAGTTGTCACTTTTAGCTGCCAACATTTGTTTGTTAGCCGGACGAACAGTACCTAGAAATGCAATGCCATTTATTTGGAGTGCACTGCATCTAATCAGCGACTCTAAGTTGACTGGTTCATAACACTGGAACTAACTAGGCGTTGACCGATAAGTGTTAATACTGAATGGCACACGGATAAAGGCACATAAATGTACATTCTGAATGCTTTTTCCGAGAATGATTTTGACAACAGTCCAATTTTTCAAGTTGACCGTCACTCACATTTGATCGCAGCGTTC
>QNGE01009003.1:0-14386 GCA_008508345.1 Paragonimus westermani | reverse complement strand
CGTCTGCAACCTAAATGCCAAGCTTGGCGAACATATCAATACGAAATCCGCGTCATTTGAGCACTGCGAGCCATTCTGTGCATTATCCGTCCGAGCGTATCATTTGTTTTTTGAGGCAGTATTTGTGTATACGAAAGAAACTTTTCCAGGGACAATAATGAAGCCACTTCACAGCGAATAACCATTGTGTCAAAATTTGAATTACAAGAATGTTTCGAAATAAGATTTCGTCCACTGCAGGGAAACTCACGCATCTAATCAAGTAAACTGAAATGAAGTATTATAAATCACACATTTTCCAAGACGAAAGATGCTGTGCATCTGGATGTCTTGATAGAATCAATCGTTTAGCAAAGCGCGGTATCATAGTTCGTGCCTTCATATCTTAGGTTATGCAGCTGTCTTCCACGACTATCAGCTATGTTTCTCATCAACCGAGTAGCTCACTCGATACCGATAAGTTTGAACTTGAACAAGCGATGCACCTTCGAAATAATAGTTATTTTCTAAGGTTTGAGACAACCAGTAGAGACAAGTAATTTTTCTGATGACAAAATGAACACTTTGTAGATCACGATACTCCAAAGATGCAAGCCTATATTTGTTTGATTGTAAAGATGAATCATATAATGAAGATTCCTCAGCAAATCATATCGTTACAGTACTAACTGTAAATACAGGATGATAAAATCGGTAATCAACCCATTAAGATTGGTCATTATTAATCGCTTTAATGGTTAGAGTTATAGACGGGTAGTGTAACACTAATACTGTGCCAAACTTGATGCAGTAACAGGTTGCCCAGAAAGTCATTTCTTTTAATGAACTGGTACGTTAACTTGTTTGAAACAAACACAAAATATGGCTACAAATTTGTATTGATTAGCTAGATGAGCTCTAAACAGTAACTAATGGTTAACGGATTAAACCTTGTTAAATAAAATAATCAAAGTTGACTCACTTATGGACAGTACTCGATATTTCCCGTTTACAATAATATGAGCATTAATTAAACATAAAGACTCCCTGAAGTTGAGGTTCACCTGAACTCCTTTCATTGGTCGCTGCACGCGTTTTTACTGTCCGGAATCAGTTATTCACATGAGTCTAGCATGCATACGAGCAAACGTGTAACACAGTACCAGGAAGTAGTAGTGACTGAGACCTCATGGGTCTGTGTTCCCTGTTCGTGTGATGCTGATGTGACCCAACTAAACCAAATTATCTCTTTACCACTTAGCCAAACGTGATTGAGGCGAACCGCTTTCAAGAAATCCTTTCGGCTTATTATGGAACAATGATTGATTCCTGCACGTTCACAAATGAACCACAAGTGTATAAACTATTTAAGTCCAGAGGAACTTCTGACAGTTAGGAAGTCCATCTTGTATGAGCTCACGCAAACCTAGTGATCGTGATTGTGTGATCTAGTGAGCAGGCGTTTTATTTTTAGTCTGGTACATATTTACAGCCCATGATCATCTCTTTCATCAATTTCTTCCGCACACTGTATTTCTGCATATAAGCAATTACTTTATATACACTTACATCTCAACGTTTATGGATAATCTGTAATTTTAAGGTACTAAATTGAATATGTAATGTACGTAATGGAATGCCGGAATATAGTTACGCTTCGCCAGAGTTTCAAACTTATCCCTCTAAAGTGGTCTCAAGCTATGTTGAATTTGGACTTATTTACGTAAGAAACCGTTAACAGTAATTTAATGACTGTAGGATGACTAGGGTAAGGAAACATTAGATATGCTTTTTTATGTCACAAACGCTTCAGAATCATCTCCCAGAATATAGCAAACAACCAGTTTTTCACCGCAGTAATTTTATGGCAAAAGTCCAGTGCAACTTTCTACAAGGGTCATTTTTATTTGTAGATGGATTTTTGACCATACAGTAATGTGGAGAGTTCGCCTATAGAAACTGTTTGATAGCTGAACATGTGGTTACCGGTCGACAAGGAATGTCAAATGAGATGGTTTCACTTAAGAAATGGCACGCCTAACGATGGTAGATCACAGTATATTATTAACATCATCCCTTGCTGCGCTTATTTGTAATATATGTCTTTTGTATTTTTGCCTCGTACGTCCACACGTTTGCTACCGGTTTTAAACTAACCACCGCATTTATTCGGGTCGGTTGATTTGTTGCTTCACCGGTCTTTCTTTCTATTATGCATGTACTCAAACCGCGCTGAGTTCCACTCTGTAAACCATCTAAACCGGATGGATTATATACGTATCATGCCATCAAAATCTTTGGTGTGTTCATTTACTTCTATATCTCGTTGTTCTATTCTTCATGGCTTTTGCGCCCCAGGAATTTGTTCAACTCAAAATTATCTAGAATATTCCCAATTTTTACGAATTTAAATATGCCACTAATTTTATTCTATTTTTCATTTTAACTTTCGACAGCGAAGTGAATGACAGCACAGCTTGAACTGTATATCTTCGGCTGGCACATTCAACAGCTCTGTTTTGACAAACTGAGATTTCCAATCACAATTAAATACATCAGGTTTGAAATACTAAAACACTTTTATGTCACCAACGTGGTAGTCACACAGCTAACCCATGGGTTTCTGATTTTTGCTGTAGTATATGGGAAGACTGACTATACGACGAGATGAAATTAGCAAAAACAAAGAGCATCAGTGCATTAGAGTAGTCAAGACTAGAAAATTTACTGTTAGAAAACTAATTCGGCAACAGAAAGCAGAAGATCAAGACAATTTCTAAAATCCTAACCAGTGTATGGTGTTAAGTTCGAAACTGTGGTTGAAAATTTACTAACTGGATCGTACTGAATTCTAACAATGTTTAGTAAATTTGCACCAATAGAAACACCGGTTGAAACAGAGAATAGTGACTGAAGTTTGACCGTATTCCCATCTAACAGGAGATCCCACCGATTTGCTCGACGATAATCCCCGAGTACGAGTTGTGAACCCGATCAGCCAAATGCGGTCATTTGCAAACAATATACACTGCTGGTTAAAACGAGCTGAAAGTTAACTTTGTAGGTCAGTCAGGTGTTTTGCACATGTCAACAAAGTACGATCGTGTTCAATTTTGTTGGTAAACGAAAGTTTGAACAGTAAACAAAAAAATATATAGTTCGCCGTCTACGTTTCTCATTCGTTTTACAATGTAGATATTAAGCGTGGAAGCCAGCGTACACACAGTCACAAATCACGTGTGATTTTTTTAAACACCGATGGATCAGATGAGCTCCCTGGCCCGATTAATGATAATGAGTTCACAATTAATATGCACTGTGTAAAACGTTACAAAGATATCGGCTGATTTGTCCTCAAGCAACCGACCTTATCATTGAGCGTAACAGAGAGCTCCTCACTTTAAAAGTCATGCAAAGCAGGACACTTTGCATCAGTTTTCTTCTGGTAGACGTTTCAGCGTCAATTGTTAGTTTTTCTTTTTAAAGAATTAGGACTCAACTTTGAAGAGGGAGATTGCTGTGAAATGCCAAATTCTTGATAAACGAGACAAACCGTCCTCAAGCTTCTTTCCACCTTGGTCCTGACAAGGCGGTGAGGTGATATTTGGGGACAACCTAACAGAGAACGAA
The DNA here is from genome assembly GCA_008508345.1 of Paragonimus westermani. Taxonomy (NCBI): domain Eukaryota; kingdom Metazoa; phylum Platyhelminthes; class Trematoda; order Plagiorchiida; family Troglotrematidae; genus Paragonimus; species Paragonimus westermani. Next base: position 10,777 of record QNGE01009003.1, on the reverse strand, counting down.
GATGGTTTCGTCATCTTGTATTCTATCTTTTGTACATTTTCAAGCTTCCTACTGTGATTAGGGTTGGTTTTTTCCCTTAAAAACTGGAAGATGATGATATCTAAGGAGAGGTCTTTTCTTAGTTATTTAACCTTCCTGAGAAATAATTATTCTACACCTGAAACTGGCGCTGACCATTCGTCCACTTTTTTGGTTTCCACATTCACCACTCGTGAATCAGTTTTCGATCACATACTCTTTATATTTCACATCAACGACCTTCCGGACACTTGTTTATTTACCTTGAACTCTTGTAGAACTTAAATGCCAATATTACAGTCCGCTGATGATTTCCAACTTTGAAACGTCATTGATTCCAACCCACGAACAATCGAGCAAATCGAGGTGACCACTGATCGAACAGGGACACTAAACATGCACAGGTATAACTCAGCGAGAGCTCCGATAATGCCGACTTGATCTCCAATCTATAGAGTGTTGATTACATTGGAAGACATCAAACACTTGGCCGTCGTTTAGTCTGCATTTTGTCAGTCAGTAGAATAAATTAGCAGAAGAAATTTATAGTTCATGAAATGTGGAAGTGAGCATTTCTTAGTATAGATAGAAATGTATTTTTGAAGCCTTGCAGAGTTTTTCCGTGTAGACTAGTCACATGGTATACACAGATCTGAAACAAAAATCTTCATCACAAAGCGTATTGCTTTTGTGATTGCCAAACTGGTTATGGGTATAAAACCGGAAATTCTTGGACTTCTTCTACTTGAAGGTTGAAGACATTCTGGTGACATAATGTCTGCTATAATTTTTCCAGGTTGCGTGTCAGTTATTTATTTTGCCACTAAATTTAAGACCAACAGGGCCATTTGCACAGAATTACAACAATACTTCCCTCAAAGAATCAGTAAACGTTGGTGCGACTTTCATTTTGAGGTTAGTACTTGTATTTACCGGACGGGCGATAAAGGCTTCAAGGTCTGAAGGAATTACAGAAGCACGATAATTGTCTGTGATGAAATCCCCCACGTCACCTATAACGGAATAATAGCGTAGATTTCCTTAGACAGCTGAATCGTTTTACACTGTCGTATTTCCGAATTGGTTAATACTGAGATCTGTATGCAGTCTAAGCAAGAACATGCGTGCAGAATTAAGAATGTTCTAACAACCAGCTTGAGAGTAGCATTTCTACACGATGTAACGTATAAAAAGAAATAACAGGGATAAAGACTCTACACACACTTTTCTGACCACGTTTATGACAGCCTTTGAGTATTTCAGACGAGTAAAAGACGTTTACTGTACGGCATAATATAAAAAACCACCAGACGCCAACTCATTTACAACCCGCCGAGATCCTTAACGATAGTGCTTGTCCTTGACATCGAGTATGCAGACTTGATTCAGTGGTCACTACGTGAATGAGAGGATCTCGAGACCATTCGGTCAGAATGAGTTTACTATACAGTCCATTGACGTTATTGATCCAAGAAGTTGAAAAATTGGGATAACAATAAGTCAAGGCTAAAGACACCTTAGATGACAGCCGTAACCATATCTACAGATTACCTTCTGTTTTAAGTGGAGAAGCTTCTCCACTAATCTCTACCTATATTTGACATGAGGGCTTTCTTGCTCAGAGCAAAAGTATCACCATGATGAATTACGGAACTAAAAGTGTGAGACAAATTTTGTGCTAAGCATGTTGTGTCTAGTAGTTATCTTCGTTTTATCTCTAGCCTTGCTACCGTTACCGGTTTAGTTGGAAGGTTGGATAACTGTTGATGGTTGGGAGAGAAAGTTACAACAGTTGTAATGTTGTCAAAAATCCACTGACTTCATCATGAAAATTTTCTTTGACACGCATCAACACTACGGAAGGCCTCATTCCACGGTTTCAATAAGGCCCTCACTGATGTTCCACTGAGGTTCTGATCAATTCAACAATTTATTCCGTGAATTCTTAACAACACTGTTATGCCAGTTTGACTTAGGACTGTGTCGACTGAGTAACTTTTCAGAAGCATATAGTCCCAACGATCTTCGAGTCTGTGTGGTTAAGCATGGAGCGTACAAGAGTCACGATGAAGTGACAAACTTTGGGTTTGTTTGGTGAAAATAAACCGCAAAATGTTGCAACCGAGTTATGTCATTATGAGCAGAACACATTTTATCTGTTAGAATTCTTTACTTCATTTCTTGCCAAACTCTACCTGACGGTTATGTAAGTGAATTTGCTAGAAAATTGACTGAACAATAATATTAGAGAATTTTTAGTATTAATGCAAAACCAATAATTGAGTCCTAAAATCTGCCTGTGGCCCACACGATTCTCGCAGTAGTCCCGAAATGGCCCGTGCGATTGACCCCAGGTGTGTTACTGAGAAACGTATCTAAAAGTTAATCTAATTGCAATCCAGGCGCACGTGATCTGAGGATGTCAAGTATATTCAGTTCGTCCCAGTGCGTATATATATTAAAATGCATGAGACACAGATTACTTTCAAAGCATCATGCAGCCCCCTTTTAGAATGGAACGCCAACCGAACTCGATGAAGCTATGGATAACGTGCAAAAGTGTGTACCCCATTATATATGTACCGATCTAACTCATGTCATGAAGATCTTAAAATTTCGTGAAACACGACCATATAGATAGTAGGGGATTTATGGTCAGATTCCGCCGGAATTACGTGATCGGTTTCATGGTCCTCTCCGGTTATCAATTATCTGTAACCAGTGAAGTCCAACCAAACATCCTTCTGTTTGAACGGCGGGTGCTGGTGTAGGTGAATGTTAAATAATTTGCAAGTTCATTTTACTGTTCACCTAGGATGCGTCGAAATACACTGATTGGTGCTACTGACGGAGCACAAACTAGAACTGTGCAGAAACTCATTTTGCTGCATGCTTCTGCATGGAGGTGAATTTTTTTCGAAGTAATCTGTTCCTTCAGTAAGAAATTAAATCACTACTCACTTCTGGTTACATTGGTACATGCACAATACTTTTGATTAGAGTTCAGCATAGGTGACAATACTTAATAGACCATCATTGACTGAAATCTATTAGAGGTTGTAATGGAATGACAAAAAACAAGTGATAAAAATTATATGTGGCGCTAATTTTAAAGTGGCACTTCTGGCTTCTCCACTCCAAATCACTAACCGAACTGCCCATGTGTTGTGATTTAGCTTGATCAGTAAGACCCTATTTGTAAATATACGTATCACATATGTTTTTCTAAGTATACACGGTTTTGGGTTTCCTCATTTATTTTCCACAAATAACTTTCTGTTGTTTCTTACAGTAAATAAAGCAACTATTCCCAATTTATCCAGAAAGCCTGCGTAGGTGACGTAGTAACTGGTTGCGCGCCTCATATTAATAATACCCGGTTTGTTGGTGGCCAAACATACAATGGTCATCCGGTCACCTTTTAGATGACTTTGGACCGCACCATCATGAATATATAATGAGTAACATTTCTCTCTTCCATTTATTGCACGCAGTTTAATCAATGGACTGGCAAAAACAACGCATACAGCTTTTTATGATAAAAAGTGAATGTGTAAATGCACACAAAAATTTACTCCCTTCAAAATAGTTCTCGATGTGATTGTTTTCGTACTGCCTGTAGACTAAGTTGAGTAAGCTGAGCAGGCTGAAGGTTTCTGTACAAAGGACTACTTTAGGCAATGCTCTGTATACGTGGTCTCATATGGTATCTCTGATTACGTCAAGTGGTTTGCACAAGACTGTTAAAAGCGACGGAGGTAGGAAACATTACTCTTGTCCGTCTACGTTACAGGAGCGTTAGATAGGTTGCCAGTTTTGTGACTAAAGCTCCACCCTCTGCGATGGTCCCAACATCTCGCGATACACTAGTTCTAGTCAACAAAGTTTGCAAGGTTGATGAAACTGATATAATCTCGTGCAAGCTTGCCTCTTCCGACGCCAAATCAAAATGGACTACCATGGCTGCCTAAAAAGCACTCAGCTCATTGAAAATGATGTCTCATCTTCTTTTTTAGGAGAGTACACGAGATACTAAAGTTATTCGTTTGGACCTTTGTACAAAGTTCGATCTCGGTGAGCAGAAAGGTCCCACTGCGGAGAGGATAATGTCGAAAGTATAATTTATGGACCCTAATATCATTGTCTGTAAGACACTAGGTTCCGCATCCAAGAATAATAATAAAATTGCCCAAAAATTCCGAAATGCTTTTTTGTTGCCTGTTTCCACATTGAAAGCACAAACAGATCAGAGCCTCTGGTATGCCCTGACTTACCCAGAGTACAGCTTATTGCTGAGAGATCTCAGTAAACTTTTTATTAGCGGTGTCTTATTGGCACCTACTAGGCCCCAGAGCATTTCACGAATCATGGTGAATTCTGTCGGCTGTATTTAAAATATTTAGCTTTTCATTACAACGTAATAATCGCGCCCTGAGTTTCAAGTTTGAGCCAACTGAAGCCCGTCCACGATCTAGTGAAAGTACTATTGATTCGCAAGAGATATTACTACATGTAATGAAACATTTCTATCGTGAGTGCCGAGATTTTTCTTCAACTTGACCGTCCAAAAAAGAGAGAGCATTACGAAAACAGATCAAAGCACCCATATTGAACGCTCTTTGATGCGTATTGCGGAATTGGTGATGTCAGAATTCTACCACAGCCTACTCCTGTGGAGTTGACGTCAGTCTATTCGGTTGCACTGCAATGGAAATAACTCACCTATAGACCCAAGGAAGTGCTTATTCGTTTGCCGCGTACCCCACATAATGTGTACTATGATACAATTCTCCGAATAAATAAATTAACTGGGATTTATGCGCGCTGTTCATACTCAATGTCCGTGGTTGTTGCTACAAGGAAATCCTGGCCGATATCTTTCTATCCAGATTCAGAACTTGCTATGAAGATTATAGTTTTATCTGCACTGACAGGGTAGCTAGCAGAAAAATTTGATCAACCGTCTACATTAACACTTCTTCTCGTCTTTTTCTTCACATTACTTCACTTTCTACTGCTATTCACGCTAAGGTTTCACGTGTTATTCGACCACGTATTCCAAACCAATAGACAATGGAAGCGTTTTGTTGTCCTACGTCTCCCACTTACATGGAAGACGAAATATGAGATGGAACTTACAGCCACACCAGGATTTTCTCACATTCTTGTAATGGGTAGATTTGACTTGTGAAAATCAACTTTCTCCCCACCTCGTTCATTTGCTTTGATGAGTTTATGCTACCACAATGTTTCTAAATGGGTCAGACATTTAACTTAATGGAAAAACGTATTTATCTTGACTCGCTAACACCTTGATCTAAATTTTTAGTAGACTAGGGTTGAGCGCATACCCACTTGTCCACTACAATCCGAATACCTCTTTCTAACTTGTATCGTCAAGTCGAAATTCGAACACTAGTGTATCACAACTAACCAGGCTAGACTGAACCTATTGTCCCTGAATTTGAGGTCGATGATGTCCTCATCGAATATTGCAACAACGCACTCGCGCAGATGTTTTCAGTTTTTGGATTAAGGTTGTACTTAAAATTGACGGCACCAGCATGGTGGGTACATTTTCAGTGACGGTGTGGGCTTGACTCGGGTTTACTAGGAACAGCTCTGACTAGACTGACTATACACCTCCTAGGACCTTCTATAAAGCTACTGAGTAGCTTGTTGGCCGTCTTCATTTATTGCTTACGTAAGTGATCACCCAGGGCACACTATCTAGAGAATAAAGACTCACAAGGATCGCACCCGTTTTGAAGGATGATGAGCAAAATTCTGCATTGTTTTTATCAAGCAGTTAAATTTATATCAAGGATCTTCCAAATTCAAAATGCGTTTGTTTGCAAATGGCCCTGCAGAAACAGACTTCAGGCGGCTTTTTCTCTCATGTGAAGCACAGTTTCTGCAGGTGTAATTCGTGCACCGAGCATATGCTTGCATCGGCTAATTAGCGGAAAACTGCAGCTGGCCGGAGAAACGACATTTCTGGCGCATACCTTACAATCAACAAGATATTTGACCACGTAGATCACGTTGTGTCCATCAACAAGCTCTAAAAATAGGGAGTGCAATGTTCCTAATTAAATTCTGCCAACTATAGTCACAAAGTATTCACGAACAGTGGCATTCTAAACTGTGTGTCTTTCAAAAGTTGGAGTCCCAGTATTACATCATTTTTAATATATTTATCGAAAGTGTCGAAAGTTAAATTATTGTTAACATGGATAACGAATTTTTCTTGCAAAATAAATACTATATACCGTTTCATATGTATCCTTCAGACCGAATGGATTTCACCGTTTGTGGTTGCAAGGCTATATATATTCGAAGCATTTTGCATACCACGTTTACTCTGACGATCAACCACTTTAGACAGGGTTTCTCGTAAATGACTCGAAATCTTTCATTTTGCCTGCCTCCCCAAGCTTTTCAAAAGTTGAAGCAAATGTATGACTCTACAGGATTGTTTCTTACTGCCAATTTAATTCGGTCATATTCGTTTTTATGCTCTGATTTATTTGATCTTGCTTTAAATGGAAGGCTTTAATTTAGCCAATCGGGACCCACACGTATTTCTCAGAGCCGCTCAAAATACTGTACTCAAAATACTGTACTGCTGTCCGTGTTGCCATATTCAACGCAGTCCTCAAGAGACTTCAGAGTTTGTGTTGACAGGAGTTGGGTAGCAAAGTAGCAAAATAACCTTGGCCGTCCTGAGAAANTAATTCGGTCATATTCGTTTTTATGCTCTGATTTATTTGATCTTGCTTTAAATGGAAGGCTTTAATTTAGCCAATCGGGACCCACACGTATTTCTCAGAGCCGCTCAAAATACTGTACTCAAAATACTGTACTGCTGTCTGTGTTGCCATATTCAACGCAGTCCTCAAGAGACTTCAGAGTTTGTGTTGACAGGAGTTGGGTAGCAAAGTAGCAAAATAACCTTGGCCGTCCTGAGAAATACCTGTGGTTTCTGAGTGAGTTCGGACGCCTTAGTAGCACAAAGTGTACAGAGAATTGTTGGAATTGATCATCGTAGCTCTGAACCACGTACACTGCTTTTGGAGTGAGCTATAACTAGTTGTGACAGAATTCCCACATAAGTAAGTAATTTTAACGATGTGACTGATTAGTTAAACAGATATCATACCATACGAATTTATTTTAAGCCTACAGTTACACAATTTATATCGACCTCCTAGAAAGTTATTTCCTCGTGAACACATTTGACTCAAAGTTCCGCGTAAACCAGGTTGAAATTGCGGTTGTGACGCTTTTATCTTGTGTTTGGCAACGCGCTGCCACCTACACACAGCTGCTGATCGGTCTTTTGGGAATGAAGAATCAACATAAGAACTCCGACGATTCAGAACAGAGAAAACCGATACACATATGCATTGGTCTTAAGTGCATGGGTCTGTCGAGTAATACGGCACTGGTGCAATTGTCGTGGAATAGCGCATTTACTCGCAAGCCGGTAATTCTCCCGTTGCAGACTAATTTTGACCAGTCACTCTTTGCTCCACGCGAATGACCCAAAATTCTAAGTCTTGCGATCCCAGCGCATTGCAGGCTGACCTCGATGCACTGAAGCATTGGTAAGTGCAGCGATGTCTTTCCATCAAGGAAGATAGCTGTGCACACGTATCTCTCGGTGGCGATTCTTGCAACGATCTCGTACCACACCACACACAAAGAAAAATGCGTGTTTTTAGGGTGAGTCTCAATAAAGACCTGTGCAAATGACTAACTTCCAATTTGCCTTTCTCACCCCAAAACAAAAATGTAGCCAAAAGGTATTCGCTTTAAGGAGTATGATTAAACGAACGTTTAGTCCTATTGAAAAAAAGCTTTCCAAACTATTTAGAGGTTGATGCCAGACCGTTACTCAGGTTTGCTAACTTGGCCTTTTATTCTGGCCTCAAGAAGAACACAAATGCACTCGAATGGACACAGCCAGCCGCAACCAAAATGGTAGTAGCTGGCACCTGTGTGATATGGGAAGAAGAATGTACACCGACCAGGAGAACTTAAGCTATCGGTCTCATAGCCGCGTATCGATCACCGAATCCTTGACCAACACGTGGACCCGTTGTGGGCAAGTGTTGAGACTTTCTCTTTCGTTGTGGGCGTATACGCCCACAAACTCTACTAATAGAGCTAGTTCAGTCGTCAACATACATAAAGACCACCTATCCCTGATCTAGCAGAGATATGAAATAACTTGACTAGAAGATACTTAGCGGTCCGGTAGGTAAACCAACATCCGATATAATTATTACATTATTACATCACTGCATTGGGTGCTTGACGTAAAACACTAAACGCTTTACTAGTAAGGCAACATCAGCTTTGCTGCTTGTAAGTTTACGAGCAAAAGCTTGCGGAGAACTCGGATTACATATTTAAAACGTAATCACGTTTGATTTATTATTTGTTGCGGTATAGGTCCATCAGTTCATTTACGCGGTTTTAACATCACCGGGCATTTGCAATACGAGATATGCAGGCAGAATGCGTGAAAATATACGGACGGTGGTTCTCCTTTGGAATAACAGTTGTACAATCAGAGTCATTGGTTTTGAGTGGCCTCGCGATTATATTCATCATCTGCTCCAAAAATGTTTGCTATGACAGCAGCAGGAAATCCGTAAGTTTTATGCCATTTGGTGTTACTCTCCTTGTAATCGGACTATTGATACATTGACAGTCTAGACTATAGTGACATGGGTGTTCGATTTAATTGATTAACATAATATTCTCCTTGGTTTCAATGAGTTAGCATATTGTCGTATTTCCATCAGTGACTAATTTATTTCATTTCCACTTGGTTCCAGAGAACTTGTGTAGTTGTCTGGAATGTGTACAAGTTTACTTTGCGTTTTGATAGTTACTAATTTAGCATAGACTAACAAGCTTTTGACTTAACTGATCAGTGTAATATTCCCCTTAACTTTGTCGAAGGAGCATAGTATAGTGATTCCAACATTATCTGGGATATTACAGTTTTAGTTCAATTCCGAATGTCAAATGGATGTGAAAGTGTTCAACGGACACAGAAAACGGATATATTGATTGGATATAGAACATAAAGAACAAAGTGACCAACGAAAAAATAAGAGAAATCACCTGGCGACCGAATCTATCCCACGTTTGTTCGTTTACTGATTTTTCACTGAATGTTGTAGTGACTCTATTTGTTGATTGCTTCCTGTGATAAAGCTACGATTGCCATTGGTACTCTTTTTGTTCCCAACTTTTGCATGCATCCAAACGTTTGTTTGAACAACCCAGCTAGCACCAATTAGGGATTCAGTTAGAGGTGCATTAGGGTTGTTTTCAGAGAGAATCAGGGATGGATTGTTTCAACCAACAGTGTTTCGGTTGCTAATAACGTATTTATTCACTCGTGCGCCAGCATACTACGTATTTATAAAATGCATGAAGTACCTAACATAAATGAACTGCTTTGAACTCCAGGAAGTTTTCGTTAAACGCATGAACTAGTTCTCAGTCCGTTACGCTTGTTAGGGTTGCGTTAGGGGTTGTGTCCCGAATCCTTAATGAATCCCTAAGTAATCTTGGGGTTATTCAGGGGTTTGTTTAGGGAGTTGTTAGGTATTTGGGACAAAATCTTTAAAGCAACCCTACCAAGCGTAACGGACTGAGAACTAGTTTATGCGTTTAACGAAAACTTCCTGGAGTTCAGTGCAGTTCATTTATGTTAGGTACTTCATGCATTTTATAAATACGTAGTATGCTGGAGCACGAGCGAATACATACGTTATCAGCAACCAAAACACTGTTGGTCGAAACAATCCATCCCTAAATCTTTCTGAAAACAAACCTAATTCACCTCTGACTGAATCCCTAATTGATGCTAGAAGGGAAGTACGGTTACCAGCAAGTATCTCGTGCACCCAAACGTACAGCTTAGCTGTCTGTTTGCTTGTTGTTCCGTTGTACTAACGTTTAGTCTTACTGTACGCTGGCTCGCACATCCAATGCGCGTGTCGGTAGTACACTTCGAGTTTACTTTTTGCGTTATTCTTGACAGGCCGGCTTTGGTCCGCTTTACCTCCATGATGTTTATCGCTCAAACCGCGTGTCTTTAAATATTACTGGCGTACTCATACCGTTGCACGAAGGTGTTATGTCGCCTGGATGTGGCTTGAAAATCATATGTGTTCGTTAATCAGGGTCCTTAGAAAGGAAGCGGACAACATTTCCAACGGAGTAAAGACTGCGGAATCTTCTTTGTATTCGGCGGCCCTTATATTGCTACTCGGATGCACAGTTGAGACACTCAAAATACTCACAAAAGACGGTCGTCCTACCTATTACTCACTGCTTGCGGGTAGCAAATAATGCAACGTGTCGCCTTTTATATCCACTACCTAACAGGAGGAGGACTGTGAGGTAACTGAGGACAGCAGAAATGCAGAAAGAAGCGCTGTATCGTTCAAGTCGTAAAATTTTTATCACCATTTTGATGACAACTTGAAATTTAAAGTTTAAAAACGGCTGTCTGCCTTGTACAAGCGTTGAAGAAAGCCAGAGGAATTGCAGGCAGGACTCGAGCTATGTATATAAATGCGTCGATGTACCTATATATGCATGTATACACACAAAATAAAGTTTCCCCTACAGAAACATGATTTGTTGCCTCTACCGCGCGCGAATCTATCCCCCTGACATGGTTTCTTCTCTGCCTCATCTTGTCAGCCCTGTGTACCCTGTGAGCCAA
>QNGE01009002.1:0-14397 GCA_008508345.1 Paragonimus westermani | reverse complement strand
AAGCCTCAGAGAGATACCTTTCTTTTGCCGGATGTGTCCCAAATTAACAGCAGTGCTCAGAATCAGACATTTGAGTCCTGTTCACTGCAATTTTTGGCTAGGCACGTTCTTTGTGGACAGGTGAGTCAGACTCATGTACCATTTGCTCCGGGTAGAATCCTCTGAGAAAACCGTGTCACCTGTTGTTTTGCATGTCAGACGTTTGAGTTACAGACTTAGCGTGAGGTTCCTCAAGTCAACACTTTTCCACGAAGTCAGCAATCGGGAAGTATCGGGAGTTTACTTCCTCCTGACGGTGACATTCATCCAACATGACTCTCCACCTCTATTTTGCCCCCCAATTTTTCTGTCCTCCCTATGCCCTTGAGCGATCAATGTTTTCTAAGGCATTGCAACTGGTAGACAATAGCGCCTCCAATGTCCGCACTCCCCGACAAGTCGATCAGCAAACTGCTTTGGCACGTACTCCCTCGAGTCTGGAGTTTGAGGTGCGCTGTGTGTCGGAGATGCGAGCCCACGATTGTAGCATCTTCATTCACTTGAGCCCATCTCCAGATAGTTGTCAATCCAAGTGCTTCTCTCTCAGAGTCTTTGGTGACGTCCAAGCTGAATCGTGTGTTCCAGCTGTAGTCGGAATCGCACTGAGATCCAAAGCAGAATAATGTCGGCTCGACTGGAACCTAGCGAACAGTCGCTTATGCGCGAGAAAATTTAATAAGTCGGTTAAGGTCTGGCAACGCAAACCAAAGAAAGCGTTGTGTATCCATCATATCAGCGCATGCCTCAACGGAAGGTTGTTCAGATGTTATCACTGATGCGTTCTATGACTTTTTCATTCATCTTCTGAGGCAGCCTTAACACTCAGACATCATCATACTAGCCGGCAGTCTTAGCGGTCAGCTTGCCCATCTTTCTCCAGAGGAGCGGCTGGAAGGTATATGTGGCGTCTGGACACGACGCGCTGACAGTAGCAAAGGATGTTCAAAGCTGTGCGCATCCCACAATCTTTGGCTCGGGCATCACATTTCAATACAGTAAGAGGCACTGTGTGTCATGGAGACCTCACCGTGCTTCCCAACCGTGAACACAGCTTCATCATATAACAGTCAGTTACAGGTGGTGCAGCCCGGTAAAGTATCTTGGAGCAATCACGTGGACTAGGATCACGCTGCGGTGTGCTCTCGTTTTGCTTTGTCATTCCACCAGAGGATACACTACGATACATTGAAGATATTTAGTTGGCATTCGAGCAGGAAGAAAGTGGAGAACACCTTTTGAGAAGCATTGGTGGACAAGTTGCCTAGCACTGGGCACAAGTCGTAGCAGCCATGAAAGCTTGTTGTGAAGAGGGGTGTGTAATTGCGTCGATAAGTCATAGGAGCAAGTATAGCTCGGTTTCACCTGATTCTGAATATGACGTCGACCGTCGAGAAGTTAAACGCAAGCTGAATAAGAGCATGCGCGAATATCGTGAGCACAACTTGGTCGGACAGTCAAGAGATTGGAGGAGCCCCTTTATCTGGGAATAGCAAAAGGCTTTTTTCTATGATTCGCGATTGTACTAATCGTCGAGTTGAGACCATATGCGATGAGGATGGTTCATAGGTCACCGACCAATCGCGCCGAGTCGACAGGTAAGCTGAACACCTTGAAGAAAAGACCAGCTGGCCACAACCAGACAATATGAACGATGGGACCGAATGGTCAGTTACTGCGACCCAGGCGGCCTTCCTCGGAAGCAGAAGTGGCCCTGGACTTTCAGTTATGGAAGCTTAACAAGGCGCTGCACCACACCTTTTTATAATTCACTTTTAAAGGATAAGGGAGAAGTTGATATTAGAACTGGAAAAACTACCCCAGGCGGTTTGGGAGAAACGTGGAGGAACCTCATGTTTGGTGCTGGTCAGCAGCAGCCCACGCTTTTGACCAGTGAGCCTGGAATTTCTATGACAACCACAGAGGAATCAGTCTAGTGCCTGCCGCTTCCAAGTTACTCACTGACCTCATTTCACACCGGCTCACCAGACCCAGAACAAGTGGGCGCGCTGACCACATTTTTACCTTGCGACAGGACTTGGAGCGTCGGCACTGTTGTAGGCAGCTGACGGTCGTGATGTTTTTAGACATGAAAGTTGTTTTTGATTCGGTTGTTCGTAAACTTCTCAGGAACCGTCTTTTTTGCGACAGGATGTCCGGAAGACACGTGAATTTATTGAGATCACTGTGTGTCCACTTCACAAACAGGGTGACGGTTTATGGACAACTGTATCGGCGGTTTATCTTTTCTGGGTTTGTTCTTAAAGAATGACTCGTTTTCTTAATTTTGTTCAATTTAGTCATGCACGAAATTCTAACAGATGAAACCGGGGAATCCAGTGAACCTGGTGTCAAGCCTCCTGCCGGCGCCATGTCGGCCGACATGAAATATGCGGATGACATGGTCTTCCTCTCCCCCCGTCCGGAGACATGCAAATTACGCAGACAAAAGGCAAATGACTGGAGTGGTTCGTACGGAGTGCAATGCGCAACTTCAAACGACGAAAATACGCCTCAGCAACAGGGCTCTTCTGTTCTTACGCTTTTTATTGCAAGCAATCCTATTGAGACTTAACCCTTGACTCATCTGCTTAATGTTATCCCTTCAGTCTGTAATACTGCTGATGAGATACCAGTGAGAACAACAAGGGCTCGAGCAAGTTGCGTCATCTGTGGCGTCCGGAAGACAGTTGATTGTCGTCAGAGGGAAAGACGTATATTGCACGTACATTTTTTCTCTCCCTATTTCTCGGGAACTTGGTGTGAATGCAGCAGAGATGTTAACAGACTCCTGTTTGGCTACAGATCTCTCCATCAGTCAGCCCACATTTTGTGGAGTAGTTGCGTGAGTAACACGGCCGTTCACCGGTGCGTACCCTGGAACGACCGGGATTAGCAATCATTCAGTCAACTAATCAGATCGCACGGTCTGCGATTGTTAGGTCACGTGTTCTGTATATCGCCTGAGGGTTTATCCTACCGGGAATTGTGTAGCAAGGTCAACAACGACCAGGAAAAACCACTTGATGGTCGAGCAGCGTCGTGGTCGTCAAATAAAAAATTCAGAGTGCTCCACTGAGCAAGGTGGGCAGGTGTTTCTTGCCTTGCTGGGCTCACGTAATCACCTAAATCACTGTTTAGAAACACTGTCTGAGGTGGTGGTTTGCCGCAATAACTTGCGTACCTGCGCTCATATGATTTTTACTTCTCCCGCCAACCCTCTTCCACTAATTTTCAACTTTTTAAATAAAGTCTTCTCCCGGGTTGCTTCACAATGCTGTTGAGGTGGTCGGCCGCCCTAGCTACCTTACCTACTGGCCAGTCTGTTGGCTGCTACGATTACGATCAGAACGTGGTCGATTGTCTTACTTCATGTGTATGACTAGAGACAAAATTGACTAGTCTCTTACATTTCGGTGCACAACGTGATCAATAAAGTAAACAACACACTACACGCAGCTGCAATGCATTAGCGGAGGAGTGCAAAGTCCTTCTTCCAAATTGGGGGCAGTTATGCAGCCACTGCATGTTTAATCAGGTTTATTGAGGTTGGCCAATTCAAACTATGACTGATTGTCATTTATGAAATCCCTAGCGAGCATTTTTTGAAGAGTTCCACTTCTGTTCTACCCAGCTGGTCCCGGAGGTGCGTCAATTCCGAAGTGTCCTCGGAACTTCGTCTGATTTCCGTTGTTTTTACCCCGTTTCATACCATTTAAACTTCCGGCGACGTTGTTCATCAAACTCGAGCAAATGCTGTGTCGGATTTATGTTTCGATGTAAGAACCTACACACGGAATATATGAGCGCGCTTACGTGATAAGAAGAGCAGAGTATACGGGGGAAAATAAAATAGAATATTATGTTTTCTGTTTCCGCGGATATCCTTTGAAACTTAATCGGGAAAGTTGGAGAGCTTCCGAACTGTTGGCCGCGAACTACGAGAACGTATTCCATTACATCGCCAAATTTAAAGAGTCTAAAAACACTGTCCTTTAAGTTTTCTCACTTCTCGCATACGTCTGCGCGGTCGAACCATATTCCGTTTTCATACTTGGCCATAAGTGAAAGTATTCACTTATAAAAGGAGTTCCCTTCGAGCAAGAAAACCTTCTTCAAAGTCTGGACGCCAAAGATCCCACGGATTTCGATCGCCTCTCAAATTGTTTGAATTTTGTAAATTTTCGAAGTACAACACAGTTTTCGGTACAACTCACACATGAGAGAATCAAAGTGGCAAGGTCTCGCTCATTTCTTTACGAACCACCATAAGCGCACTTCCGGTAACTTCTCCGACACCAGGCACCAAATACGCTTTACGGAGGTGGTTCCCTACTTGATACTTTCGTTCCGTGGAGAGAGAATCATCCTTGTATTCAATCTGAGGAATGCCGTCCACCTTCTTGATTTCACCCATTTTCAGTGCAACTGGCGTCGTTGATCATGCACCTGAGCATCGTACCCCCAAAAACCTATCTAGGAAAGACTGATTAATCAAAGGTAGATGAGCTGAACGCTGAGGTTGAATTCTCATACCGTTAGATGCTCCATCCATTTGACTCGCGTTGTGGACAACATGTAAATATGCAGTATATACCTACGTTACAGTCCTCCGACTTGAATAATTCAATCTGCAAAAACCTACAAGTGTGCAGCATTTGCTCAAGTTGGTGGCTGCTCTGTCGTACCGACATATTCAGTGAACAACACTGTGAACATACATGCGGGTGATGGTGAGAAACTTTTATTCGGATCGACCGTGATACGGGTTGATCATCATCTTCAGTTTCGTTGAAGGACATTTTGAGGAGAACAACATTGATCACGGCAGTGAATGACGGACGCCAAAAACGTCAAGTTGTGGCCGGATGAAAAATCTACCTTCTGACAATCGGCACACAACTTGGGTTAGTCTGTTCCCGTGTGGTGTGTGAACGCTAAGTGACGTAAAGTGAGCAGAATTGACTTTTGAAGGTTATCAGTAATGGAGTGGGACAACTCCCTTTCTTACGTCGTTCCATATGCACCAAAGTTGGAAGCAGCCATACAGTAACGTCATCTGCATCCAATTAATCGGTTAACATCTACCTAAACTCCTGCGAAAAGGAAGAAATAATACTAAGTTCGAATGGACAGGGGAGCTGAAAGCGTTGGCATGCATGTTTCACTGTCAAATGTGTTAGAATCCTTGTTGAACTACAATGCAAACATCGAGTGGTCGTATATTTCCATTTGGACGATATTTCCAAAAAGGCGGGAAATTGAGGATGGCAAATTTAGGACGTGTTCTATTTGGGAAATCGTGATAAAGTGGGTCAACGCCTACAGTAGGTTATTCACAAGGGAGGCATGGGGACTTTTCGTTGCCAAATTGATACTTCTAAAAATTAATCAATGTTCCAATTTTCTCGTTGACACTGCTTACTTACGATTGACCAACTGTAGGTACTTTGTCTGAACTTCAGTTTTTCAGAAATATTCAAAATCAAGGATTCGCGTCGAAGTGACCACTTTCTCTCCGGAACCACCTTGAACTGCAATACCTGTGAACGTTCTGACTGTCGTTAACTTTTCCCAGTTTTATGGCTTCGAAACCAGTTAATTGCTGCAGTCTCGTTGCATGATCACGTGATGAACAGCATTGGAGCCGTTTATTCCGATTGTGTANGATTGTGTATTTTTATTTCCTTCCAAACCACAGCGTCTACCCTTTTAGTTTCACCTCGCTGTTGTTGTTGTAGTCTCTTGTTGTTATTATATTTGATGCTCGAGAATGTGTAAATAGGTCGTTTCTATCTCAGAGTGCCTCTCGCAACTGTGTAAACAGATGAAAGTTATTGGTGTAATCAAGTTTTCTTGAGTTAATTTAAGTCTTTGCCCTTCTTTCCTGGGTTTATCCGATTGGTAGATTTCCCCTGTTACCCGAGTAGTTGCCCATATGCTCGGTCAGCAGTATTCAGAGGTCCACAGTGTGACAGCACCGAACGTTCAACCTAATCGAAGTCTGCAATACATTCGTCAACCAATCCTTATTGTAGATATTTTTTATTAAAGGCTTAAGGCCACTTACAATTTTGACATAAGGTTCGATAGGCGCAGGTAAGACCAGCTCCAGGATCATAAAATAATGCAACTGTCAATTTGACGGAAACTCTTCACAAGCTATTTAAGCAGAAAATTTGCAGTGGTGTTCTCGCAGTGCACGAACGAAAGCCACTGTCGCGCCTACAATTAGGGCAGGCTAGCGAAGACCCTCCGATAACAACCGCCAAAGTAAACGCATCGGAATCCGACGCGGGATATTGAGGCGTTTGTCAAGCGTTTTGTCACAGTTACCTATTTTTATAACCAGCATGGTTTTCCCCGTAGACAGTGGGGTGCAACGAATATGTGAACATGTATGGATAGGTTGAGCAGTTTATAGACGCTTGTCTCATCTTTCATTCCGTGGGGAGTTCTGACTGTTCCCACACATGGTCTCCTCAGACAACAACTATGAGATTGATATATCCCAGATGAGATTATTCCTGTGGCCGTCGTGTTTATTAAGTGATAATTACCAGCGTGGCACTCTCAAGATCAAAATTCTTCCAGCAGGAATCCCCACGGCGGTCTTGGCTCAATGGTCTGTTCTTATATGCAGCAGACACTCCCCAACCTAAAGTCCCACCAGTTTTGTTGACTTCTTGAACGACCTGCAATTCAGAGCTGTTTGTGAACCGGCTACTCTGTATTTCGACCCTGAAGGGAAGTAGCGGTTGCCAGATAATTCGCGAATTCATATTGCCGTTAGCATTGCAGACATTGCGAAACTTAGTTTGGAGGAAGAATCTACGCATCCGGAGGTCATCCAACTTGCTTTTTGCTTATCACTCTGAGACGCTCACAGAAAAAGTATTTGTTTTCTTGAGAATGACAAAACGAACCTTGCATGGTTCATACATGCTACGACCGAATGGATTCGGTTGTTCACAATTTTCTGCAGTTCCGCGAGCACGGCTGAATAAACCGTATCGGTCTACTAAATCATAGTCCAACCTGCGCATAAACGCATGTGTACCAGAGTCATCATCTGCCATTACGTGCCTCTGACCGTGAAAAATGCAATATCTGTCTGAAGCCTTGAAACGGAACGCCTGAAATTGTCGCTCACCACATCCGTAATGAGGATCAAAAACTCCGAACAGGATGATATAAAATTAAGTTAAACTTTGAACGTTCCCGAAAACCCATGGAAACTTTTTGGGGTTGGGGTGGTGGACAATTTTCGACGGAACGAGTTTCCACCAATAGAGGCTCAATGCCAGCGTCTCATGTATGTTTCTTACGATTATGAGAATGAAAGATATAGGATGCCGTATGTTAATGATAGTTTAACTCCAGGCGGATACAGTTGTACAGCTAGATATTGTGGTTAAGCCGTGATTTCCATCGCGTTTTCTGCAGAGAAACAAGGATTAGTGGCCAGTCAGTTGGAGATGGCATGATTGGTTGATTACTCCATGCTCTTCCGTTGGTTTGACCGTCAACAATCCGGTGGATTTGTGGCCACAGTAGACGCAAATACCTAGAAGACTCTGTTGATGACGTAATGTCGAGTCAAGTAGTATGGTTCTACCGGCCTCAGCGGTACAGAACGTTTTCAGCCGGGAGGCTTTCGGTGGGTTGGCTGGCATGCGTTATGCCACCTGTAAGGTTCGACCAGTGTCTAGTGGGTTCCAGCTTTCGGCTAGATGAGTGAGCTAGGCACTATTGAACAATCTCGTTTCCCCGCGCACCGCTCATCGCGGATAGTATTCTCAGTTTCATTTCAAAAGCTTTCTTTGGGCTAGACCAGTATAGCAAGCTTCTCAGAAACATCAGTGTGTTGATATGAACTCAGACTTCTTTGTTATAGAACCTGAGAACCGCGGTCCTGGTGGGCTGATTGTACAAGTAATCTATGGCATTTTCATGCTGATTGTCTGGCCGAATCTATTCGTCAGCTACAGTACGGCACTATCATCTCTGAAATACACTCGAATAAATACAGGTATCTTGCCTGAATCCTGCACTATCTGCTGAGGATGCATTCTGATTACCTTTTCCGTGAGAATTCGTTCTTGGTGTCCAATGGAGCACGTTATCCATGAATTCAGGTGAACTGTCTGGCGTATCCGCTAAACAATTTCTGCATGCTTTTTGAGTCAAGCGAGGCACCGGTTTTTCGTTCCGTCTTAAGGGTACGGAGCTAGGAGAGTTTGTGCGCTGACCCGTCCAAGCATTTTTTGATGAATCCTGCTTTAAGTAGTGCCTGTAACGTGCAACTGAAACCAGCGAGCGCGCACAAATTGAATTTAAGTTGTGTTACGAGGCGTGCTGTTGTGTTGTCGGTGCCGTCTTTGCTTTCGTTTGTGTAAGTCGTGTGCATGGCTTACTGGGCCTTCGGCTCATGCTTGTTCGCATTGTTCCTCTTTTCAGGACTGTTGTTCGAACCCCTTCTTCGGAAGAACGCTGTCCCCTGGTACGTCCACGTTGCCCGAAGGTTGGTCCGCGAAGTCACGGGCATTCAAACTAGAGTCGGCTGGCCTGCATGTTACAGTGCCGTCCATTCTTCAGTGCAAATGAACATTTAGGAAAAGTAGTTGGTTGCCAGTCTCTTCCAAGGGCGCACACCTAACTGACCCTTGGGTGCGATTGAGATTATGGAGTACTGTGAACATATTGCTATCCGAGCTAGTAACGATGGATATATTGTCCACTGATCGAGGGTACTGTCTGTACTAGCCGATGATAACTTGAGGTATGGTGCGTTCAAAATTTTTCAAGAGAGGTCTGAACGGGAGTCCCATTGCCTCAACATGTCTGTCGGTACAACACACCGTTAAATGGCAGCTGTACATCGAATGTTCAACAGAACAGAAGCTCTCCTATTTTCAGTGTGGATGACCCAGCAACTTACCCGATCCCGGACAGGTCATTACATACAAGAGTGAGAGTTTATGGCAGCGGTGTGTTTGAGAATAGCGATACTGGGTCCGATGAGCATAACTTATGGGAATTCAAATCGGTATCCTGTACATACTCGGAAAATTTAAATGTATCACATACAGCGAGCGGGGCAACTGTCTTCCGGATAGGTTCAAGATATTTCACTGTCAACTTCGCCGTCGAGTGATAAGAAGAATTTGTCACATCAAGTATTAGACGAACTGGTTCACAAGATATGTGGACTTTTTGTGGAACTTAGAGACAGGGCGCAGTAGAACCCTTGGGTCTTAGCTGCTTTTCGTCTTTTGTCGACTTGACATTCAATGATCTGGTGTTCAGCATACCCGCTTTTTCTCTTTCTTTGGAAACTCTAGGAAGCTTGCTGCGATACACGAGAGTACTACCTGGTGGCCAATCTTCGCGGCCAAACCGGTGGACGAGCGTGATGTGATGAGCCAACCAGACCACTGTCAACTGATTGACCAGTTATCTTAGTTTCTCCGTGATAGGCCTGATCGACATCTCTGTCTTGTGCCTGCCTGAAGAAAAATAATCGAAAACATTCACCCACATGTCTTTAGTTTCGGTGCTCTCGCGCATGATTCTAGAAAATCTATTGCGTCTGAACAAAATCGCAGTGGAGTTGGCTTACGTTTATGTTGTGCTAGTCGGAAAATTCCAGAACTACATGGGGGTGTGACATGTGCTACTTGGTGTCCCCGTTTATCAGCACTCTAGTGATGGTTGACCATGCTTTGAGATCATGGTGGTATCGTGTAGTTTGATGAAAGAAACCACATAATTGGAAAAATAGGCACCTGTGGGGATGTTGGCACTGTCTGGGCAGGATAATCGTCCGGCAGATGCCAGCTACCTAGTGGGACTTCGTTTGTCGCGTGCAAAGGTGAAACCCGGGAACAACCGTAGAGTTAGGCAACACCGTGTCAATGAAAGCTCCTGAGTCCCGCTATGTCGAACGAGTTTTTGGTGGCAATTACCGGGGCGGACGTCGGTGATTGGCTCCCTGGTGATAATATTCTGGAAGACTTCGCATTTTGCTCGCGACAGTGAACCTGACGAGTCGGCAATGGGTGCAAGTTGTCAAACCAGAGTCGCGTGGCTGTTTTCTGGCTGAACCGAACAAAATTCCATTGAAGTTATCGATGTGGTCTTGCCGTGTGCGCAAGAGCTGCCGTGTTAACCGATAGTTTCCGAGTTCTTACACCCACCACGGGTCCGGCACTCGTCGGAGGGTCAACATGGATGGCTAAATGCTGCACTTCCTACACATTGAAGGTTCAATAAAAGCGTTGCGGGAGATCTGTTTTGAAGGTGAGTAGTATCCCATCACAAATCTGTATAGCTCTACGGTTGGCAGCCTGTAGAAGACACTGCACCAGCCTGAAGATGTGTATTTCACCAACGAGTGAGATAGCACCAACCTTGGTTCCCGTATCAATCAGATAATTGACAGAGAGTGAACGATTAAACATCTGAAATAGGCGACATAAACATCCATCAGTGGCAGTAGTAGCCATTACCGACCGGTTTGGTCCTTCATTGTCGGAGTTTGATCAGTCTGGAAAGATCAATTGCAGTGGCCAGCAAGCACTGCAAGCCAGAGCGTAATGCAGAAAACACAAATGTTGGACTTCCGTACGCACGACCGATTCCCTGTTAGAGACCGTGGCTACGCTGATGGTTGTAGTTTGTTGGTAGCTGTGTCAAAGTGGCTGGCCGCGGGGGCATCTATGGGAACTCTTCCGTTCAGTCGAAATGTCCCGCCCAGCTTGTCGCGCCTGCAGGACTGGTTCACCTGGGTTACTGATGAAGAAGAAAATCCATGGAACATTTGACCAGCTAACTCCCATATTTAAGTCATGGATGTGGACCCCTCCGATACAGCCGACATATGAAAGAATTCGCATGAGAGGCTATAAAGTCACAATCGGCGTGACACCGGCTCGTTGACAATCTGCTTGTTTGAAAAACAGATCACGTAACAAAGAAACTGCGACGGAGTGCGTTCTTCCAGCTTAACGCCAGAAAGAGCTTGCGGAGATCATGTAATATCCATTCTGCCTCCATGACCATGATGGCCGGGTTAATACCATTATCAGAATCCTCATCCGGGGGTTTGTGCATCATACTATAACATGCAACCAGTAGAGCAGACAGAGATTGCGTCTAAAGATGTATTAAGAAACATGCAACAGCACTAGAATAGCCAAAAAAGACAAGTGTACAAAATTATGAGAGTTGCGTGTAGATCAAATGTCCTCCGTGATTGCCTGACTGTCTGTTGGTTAGGGGTAGGTATATTCTATTCGCACCCCTTTTATTTCTGAACGTGAGCGTCTGATTAGCCGTATTGGTCCAAGAGGACAGTTTCAGCTGGAAAAAAAGTACTAAAGAGTCGCCTGACGCTTGCCAGCACGACCACGGCCTGACAGAAAACTGTCGCGGCCAACTTACACCACTTGCCAACGATATCCTGTGATCTAATGTTGGAAAGTGAGATGAAGGACCTGCGAAAGAAACGGGGGCACACCACGGTGAGGAAAATAACGAGATGCGAGGTGAATGAGAGATGGTTCCATAGCAAACAGAAAGAAGAACAGAGTGCCTTCTATCTCGGCTCTGCCAGACAACAAACCTTCGGACGTAACGGATTTTGCAACAGCTCTGAAGGTGGAGATCCTTCTGATAATGCAAGAAGGCAGACGTCTCATGGACGAAGCGATACACCTGGGAAAAGCTAGCAAGCCAGCCAGTGGTAGGGAGGGGAAGTGCGGTAATCCATGAATACCGGAACCGGTTGCGAAGAAAGGGCGCCAATGGAAACGCACTATGAGATATCACGTGGTGAACTTGTTGCGAATTGTGAACGCTCCAGGAGATTCAGTGATTGAGAAGAACAGAAATATCCGTGACATCCTGAAGCCTAGACTTATGTCAGTTGAATTAACTAGCCCTGGACGTGGAGAGAGTCTTCTGTCAACCTCTAGGATCATCAGGAACACAAAAACATAGTGGATTGTAATAAACCTGCATACTTCATCTGTGACAACAAAGCATATAGAGTTTTCGGCGGGATTGTCATATGAAGTTTCCGCCTTGTCCAGGATACATTTTTCTAAAGTACATAAGTTTGCATCAAACGACTTCAGTGCGTAAGGGCTTTCTGTGAAGCTGGAATATTGTCACGTCCTTCCGGCAGTTCGTTGGAGGTTAGACACGAACAACCAGTTGAGGGGGATGTAAGTACAAGTACGCCCCAATAACGGTTGGCTTGGAAGTCCGAGCTTACCCACGTAAGTTGATCACATCCTCTCCCAAATGTGAGGTGGCCACCCGGAGGTGGCGTTCGAGCTCTTGTATTCCGATGATCGCGAGTTATGTCCAAGACGAATGGGACATGTGCAAATAACTGTGGTCCATGCTAACGCGTGCACCGTTGGAAGCGACTTGGGGGAAATTCGAACTGTCACTGCAGACGCAGATTTTATGGTGGTTGCTAGATCGTCACTGAAGTCAGAAATGAATATTTAAAACATCTGTCCATCCGCATAAACTATCTACCCGGTGGATCAGCAGGAAGGAGGAACAGGAAGGGAGTCCTTGCTTCTAGTGGCCCAGCATCACAAACAACACTCTGGCAAAACACTTGCAACGTCCAACAAGTAAGTAGCAGCAAGTTCAGTGGAAGTATTTGGAGTAAAACTGGTGGTGGCTTGCTTCTATATGAGTTAGTCGGCGATGGAGTCCGGGTTGGGGAGCCGTTGACAACTCTGAATTAACACATGGTTCTCTCGGAGATTTCAATGCTCCGGAATCTACGTGGATGGTGAAATATGTACCAAAAGGGTCGGTTAGCAGAGCTCTTCTTAAATATCTACACAAGAAAACCTGTGCCCAGCCTGTAAGCCAGCGTACTCAAAGGATGTCTGGCCAGGCGACAGTTGTGCTGTATTTGGTAACAACTGCAAATCTGAAGAAGGTACGTAGCCTCTAATCAGTACCCTACTTTCGAGGAAGTGACCAAGAACTCATTAAACTGACACACTCATCAGCTTGCATTATGCCCTCAGATAACTAGGATCAGGCCCATAGAGAAAGCAACATCGGTAAGATGATTAACGTAGCGCAATTGAAGGCGAGAACAAAACGTGAAGATAACGATATTTAGTCAGTTTGGCACAAAGTGAAAACCAATCTCCCGAGATTGGCAATCAAGTTTGTTACGCTCTCGAGGATCATCTGCCGTGGGAAACCACTGCGGTGTAATCATAGAGGAAGAAGGGTTCAAACTATGGAGCGTAAGATTTACGAGAGACTTGGTTGCATAGACAGGAGTGGACGTTGCCTGGTGTGCGGACGAGCGCACGGCACAGCTAGCCAGTTTCAGTGGAAGCGCCGACTAACACACGAGGTAAACTTGGCTAAGCAGACCAAACGAAAACCAAGCAAGTATCGCAATTACTTTCGGTCGAAGCCCTCCATCCAGGTACCTGTTTGGTGCATCCGCATAAAACAGAGGGAATGTGTTCACCAACGAATAACAGACCAGGACGATACCTGAGGTTTCTTAGAGGAGGTATAGGGAAAATAATGATGAATCAACGCATTCTAACACTGTCTAATTTATCAATCATTAGGGAAGTGTTAGTTGGTGCTGGAGGTGTGTTGAGTGAGTCGGCTAAGCTGAATATTACGAAGGCAGTGGGCTCGGTTGACATTGTTCCAGCAACTCCAGGGCCAGTCGCTGATACACTATCTCGCCTGTTGTTGGCTAGGTTATTTAATAAATCGCTCATTGAATCCAGGTTACCCACAGAGTAGTAGGTGGCCGCTGCCACCCCGATGTACAAGCGGAACATAAGGGGGCAGTCTCCGAACTATAGGCCCGTAAGTCGCACGCCAGATATCTTGAGAGCTCCAGAAATCATTTTAAGGGTTTCGAGATGACGCAACACATCGCCACGTATGGGCTGACCGTGGTTCAGCAATGTGCCTCTGGTTTTTCACCTTGCTGGCTTTCTTCAATGTGGTCACTCCACGTCTAATTAGGGGAGAATTTGTTGAGGTCTGCTATTCAGGCTTTAGAAGGGCCTTCGGCTCGTCAAATCGTGAACTTCTGATGCCAAAACTTGGAGCGTTTCACATACCCTCAGGTGTTTTAGCATAGATGAAAGTGATCCTGCATACTAGAAGTTTTCATGTGCATGTGGGTGGCTTCAACTCACACAATGAATACTCCACCAGCGGTTTTCAACAGAGGTCAATTCGGGTCCATTGTTGTTCCTCGTCTATACGACTGGTTTAGCGGCAAGGTTTAACAGTACCTGCTTCAAGTTTGCAGAGGATATGATAACCGTGGAACGCACAAAC